>KV428071.1:0-126794 GCA_001632355.1 Sistotremastrum suecicum HHB10207 ss-3 | reverse complement strand
GTGGAGGTCTTACTTCTGGTGACCAAGTGCGGCGAAAGAGCAAAGCAGGGGACACAGAGATAGATGTGATCATGATATATTGCTAACGAGGGCGTAAGACAGGCACACAAGCTAAAGAAACGCTAGCCACTCGCGACGATGGAAGTCCAGAAGCAAACGATCGACAAAGAAGGCGATCGAGCGGAGCTGGAATGCTAACAACTTCTTTCAGCGGCTAACAGGGTTCTCCGGACATAAGAGAGTTTGGGGCGGTGGAGCTGTTGTGCCGAACTTGCCGATTTTGCACGGACCTTGGGTTCAGCTATCCGAAGGCTGTTGGCATGGGTGAGATGATTAGCGCCATGAATGAACAATGGATGGATACCGGTGAAACAAGGATTTTCGAGAAGCTTTGCCTCCGTCGAGGTTGTTGTTCGCAATTGGCTCCGGCCGGCTCCCGATCCGGATGTTGCTTCTGGGATAAGACCTTCAGCTGCATGGCCTTCAGGTCAGCCTTGTTCCATCGTTAGCTCAATGGTCAATTCTTCTAACATAGTTTGGACTGTATAGGCTCGAATCGCCAGAAGAAATCATGCGTGACAGAAGAGCTCGAAGTTACGACTCGCTTACGAGCACAGGGAACCTAAAACATCTTGCGCTTTCTAGCACTGGCGTCAAAACCCGTCGTGGTAAATCAATTTCGATCAAGGTACCGGTTGGCAAACATAGTTTATTTTAACAGTCCTCTGATTAGACTCTGGAGATGCCAAACAAAATAATCCAAGACATCTGTTCCCTCGAGCCTAACGAGACCACGACCGTGACTACTGGGGACGTCTGCTAGAGTCACCCTAATCGTCTCGCGAGGAGACTCGTCCACCGTGTGCATTGGTCGTTTCATAAATCGTGCCATTTCATCCAAGAAGGTAAAGTTCCACTATCGAAGAGAAAGAATTGAGCATGCTAAAAATAGGGTACATGTAACCAAGTTTCATGTCGAAGCATAAGGCGGGCGTCTCTCAGGTTGTATCACGTTCTGGCGCCCTAACTGTATGAGTCATATCGCTGCCGTTCTGTTCACCGATCCCTTCTCTAAGTAATCCTACCAGTGGACGTCTTGCGTTTGGCTGCCATCTTACCACCCTGTGCTTATCGTTTTATCGTTTTACGCGCCGAATGCGACTTCATGCTTTACCCCACGGCTTGAACTACACAATCAGCTCTCAGGCAGATGCCATGCGCTGGTAACTTCGTGGCGCTCTCAGCACAGGAATAGTGAGTATCCTGCTATGTTGAGATGATGAGTGAGAACACCCTACATTAGTTTCTTGCGTCATTTGAGAACTCTCGGGAGAGTGTCGGATTTCTCTGGCAAAACTACACCAGCTCAATATTTCCCAACCATTGTCCAATGTTTGCTCTTCTTATGGCTTGAGAGGAAGCTATCCTATTCCTCGGAATATCTCTTGAATATAAAGAGCTGCTCGACCCGTATTCAGTCTCGTCGACCACCATTCGTTTCGATGTCTACTCCTGTATTGTGTCCCCCTTCCTCCTTCACACTGCCTGACCTCTTCGAAGGCTGGCCCCTTCCACGTGCCATCAACTCCCTCTACGAGGAGGTCGGTTCTGAAAGTCAAGCTTGGTTCTCATCTCTTGAACCTTTCGAGCAAAAATTGCTTGCTGCCCTGATAAAATGCAAATTCGGACTGCTCGCGGGACTGTCATATCCCAACGCTTCTCGAGAACATTTGCGTACCGGATATGACATGATGTTTGCCTTGTGGATGGTCGACGAGATAAGCGACAGGCAATGTGCGGATGATGTCCAAAAGGGAGCCGACCTTATTATGGATATTCTTCGGTATGTGACTCTGGCTTCGAATATTCTACATTGGTGCTGATGTTCACCCCTCCATAGCAACCCGTACGATTCGAGACCCGAAGGCGAGAGTGCCCTCGGCACAGTTTGGCAAAGGTAAACGATGGTTTCTCGATTATAATTGAATATTTTCTGAAAGAGGATTCTGCAACTGTAGTTTTTGGTCTAGAGCTCTTCCGAGCGCGTCTCCTTCCGCTGCCCACCGCTTTGTAGAGGAGATGCAGATATGGGTGAACTCCGTCGTCCAAGAAGCTACCGATCGTGACCATCTCATAACGCGTACCTTCGACGACTTTCTCCTACTTCGACGTCAAACAGGCGGAGTCATGCCTTGCTTTGCCATGATTGGGTTGGGGATGGATTTGCCCGATAGTGTGATAAAGCATCCAGCGATTGTAGCTCTAACTACTCACGCAATCGACATGGTTATATTATCAAACGTAAGTCAAATTGTTCGACCCACCTCTTTACACAATTTAATGAATTCCAGGACATCTATTCTTACAACGTCGAACAAGCCCGCGGTGATCACCACAACCTAGTCATCACTGCTATGAGAGAACGCCGACTTGATCTCCAAGGTGCAATGGATCATCTTGGTCAACGCTACCATCGACTCCGCGATGCGTTCTTCGACCACATGCACGACATACCATCTTGGTCACCCGAGATCGATGCAGATGTCAAAGAATATCTCGTGGAAATGGGAAGATGGGTTACCGGGAATATGTACTGGAGTTTCGAAAGCGAGAGATACTTTGGACCTCATGGCCTCGAAATCAGAGAACACCGGAACGTCATCCTGCTTCCTCGCCAGGCATAAGAGAACTGGCGGATCTTTTTTCCCATATTCTTCATTAGTTTTGGACTGGTGCATCTAATTGCTGTACAAGATTCCTCCTTGCCATCGCATCGATGGTCCCAGAAGGCTGGCAGCCTAGAAGTTTCCTTTCGTCATGTTTAGATATTTTATTCTCGCATTAGCTGCGGTCAAATGAGATCGCTTCGCAATCATGCTCCTAGTAGTGGTACCTCAGCTCAACCACGCGCCAGTCATGAAGAGTGGCTCGGAAGCAATCTCCGTTAATTAAATTACATAAAAATGACAAATTCATAAGTGGTCGGATTTCGGACGCCTCTTTGCTCGGTTTGACGATCATGCCTGTTCCAACTTCCCCCCGGACGCTTGCAAGAAGTGCTTTCATGGTATTTGATATCATTTTCTTTTGAGATAGAACATACTAAAAACACAATCCTCTCCGTAGCGTGATCTTTGTCTGCGCTACCCTGAAGCTCTCGCTTTCAAGAATGACATAACAATGGATGTAGCCTGCAGATTACTTCGCAGAACGCATTCACTTGCGGAGCAAACACCGTTCGTATGGAACTACATCGATCGGCCACCAGGTATGTTTGCTTAATTTACTGAACCAACGATTTGAAATACATTATTGTTCTGCTCCAGTCGGCTCTTTATTTGTAGTATTTCTGGTGCCGCAATCCCCGATTATGCCTGTTGATGGAATCCGGTATCTTGGGAAAGAGCAGACTTTTACCGTCACTCCATTCCCAGGAATAGTGAGTATCAGTTCGAGAAGTAAACCCTGGACAACATTGATTGTGCCTGGCAGGAAGTTGAAGTGTCTGAGATGTCGTACGGGTTTATCCCCGGAACTAAAGAGCAACATGCAACGTTGGTCAGAAGGAGGTATCGTTTTACAAAAGGCGGGAATGAACAGCTCATGCTGGTTCATTATCAGGCTGGCCATGCCACTCGTAAGTCCGCGCACACATTCTTTCCTCAGATGCTGCACACGATTTTCCAGCTATTCCTCCTCACCTTAATGCTGCCCCAGCGCGGACGTACCCCTTGCCTACTCCTGAATATCCTCGAGTATTTGTTTTGGGTGAACGAGTTGGACAGAGTCTCGCACCGCCAGTGTATCCAGGCGAAAAAGCCAAGAATCTTCCTCGAGCGGGGTCACAGTATGCTCGGCCATTCCATGAAGCCGCCGATGTTCCCAGTAATGTCGTTGATGATGATAGATATCGAGTTTGTTTTGCACGGGTTTTATCGCTGGAAGGACTCAATCACTAACAGAATACCTATTGTGATATGCTAGGATCAAAACGTATTTGCGCCGGAAGAGTTTGATCCTTTTCTGCCTCGTTCACTTGCTCGAGCGCGACTCATGAACAACTGGGCGTTTATGAATGAGGTTTTCTGGGTATCCGCTAACGGTGGGTGTTAACAACTCGATCACAACCATGACGTTGAGTTCCCTTAGGTGCGAACAATGACCCCGTCGCAATCAACAAGTCTGCGGAGGAGCCTTTTGATGATTCGGAGATTCCTCAGAGAATTGTAAGCAAGTTGTGCTTCTAAACATCGGTCATATCAAAGCTAACAAAGCAAAGCAATCTTTGTCCGAGGAAGTTGCATTGCTACAAGAGCAAGCACGGGCTCGAGAATATCGTCGACGCATCATGGCAAGTAGTTATCTCCCAGTAAAGCTAGGCCTGACCTCCCACCATTTTCAGAGAAAGGCCGCCGAAGATGAGATGGAATATTATTGATAGCCTTCACGTCTTATGCACCAGTTGGGCCCAATAATTCGAGCTCTGAAGTATCCGATTACAGACCCTCAGTATTTTACAATCAAGTTAATTCATCGACGTATTGACAGTTTATTAACATTGAGTTTTGGCGCGTCGAAAGGTTGTGTCATGATACAAAAAGTGCCCACATGCCAACGCTCCAGGCCCACGGCAGACCATCTCCTGTTGCCACAGGACATCACAGTTGTTTCTCCATTATCCTGAACCTTACAGACTTCTTGATAAGCTTGTCAGGCCATACGAAATCACGCAGTCGCACGCCGTCCCAAACAAAACCCAGCTTCTCGTACCAAGCCAACAGCTCAGTGCGGGTTTCGAGAACCCAGATAACGCAAACCTGGGTTCCCCATTCCGTCCTCATGAGTGAGAATGCTGCTTCTGTCAAAGCCCTTCCGACCCCTTTGGATTGGTATTCTGGCTGGACGGCAAACAAGCCGAGCATGGCCGAAGTGGGAGATGGTGGATTGGGTTGGATGGACTCTGGGACGAGTGCGACTACAGCAGCTTCAGTAGATGGGGAAAGAGTTATCTCGGCTTGGAGACTATCTGAACCGGTATGACCATTGGAATGAGTCGTCGCGGTTGCTCGATTTTCCACTGCATCTGGGAGGTCGGCTTCGGGATGATCGTGGTCGCCCCGGGAAGGCTGAACGCAACCGACGATCTTGTTGTCCATCAGAGCCACCAAGACAGGCTCGTTTTCCAGAGACGTTTTATCCGTCAAAACCTGGTGCAGCTCATCTGAGGTTATTCGATCGCCCGCGATGAGATGAGCTTCCGTGGTCCATCCACCCTGTCCACGATATCCTGCGTTGACCACCTGAACGAGCTCAGGTATATCTGCTAATTCAGCGCGTCGGATAGTAGGTGCTGGTCGAGTTGACTTGGACATGGACGTGGCTGATAAATCGCGAGCGTGGCGCCATCGCCTTCAAGATCAAGGTCGTCGGAATCTCGGACCCGAAGACCGAGACGATCTGCTATCAGATAATCAGTAGCGCTTACATAATAGGAAACGTCGATGGAAAGCAGCACGTAATTATAAGCTTATAAGCTTGGAATGACCCTGAAAAGGTCTTCATAATATATACTCAAAATACAATATAGGTTATCTCGAGATGTATTGTACACGAATCCGTCGTCGGCCACGCGATGGATGAATGAGTCTAGAAAATGACCAACTTTTTAGGAACGTCCCATCCCAAACGAGTCAATCCAGGCATAACAGTCTGCTTGATCATCGAATCAGGTCCACAAATGAGTACAAGCGCATCATCATCCGGAGGCGGTAAATGGTTCTTCAGCATATCATCATTAATACGACCCGTGCTGAACGTCCAATTTTGCGGTGGTCGACCAAGAGTATGGTGTAGTCGATACCGACCAGTACTTCCGTGCGAAACCATGAAGTTTGTAAGCTCTTCGTTGCAGAGGATGTCAGCTTCGGTTTTGTTGGCGTTTAAGAGCCAAATCTGGGTTTCTTTGTCTTCTTCGTCTTGCAGGACACCGCGCAGGACTTGAAGTATTGGAGTTATGCCTATTGAAAGCCGCATCAGACTTCGTGTTCGGATGAACCCTGGATGATGATGACGTACCGCTACCGCCACAGATGAGACCCAGCTTCTTCGGTCTGATCTGGATGTCTCGCCATCTCGCCACACCCTTTCCTTCCCAAACGAACGACCCAAGAGGACCCTTCAACTCAATCTCATCATCGATCTGAAGCTGGTGGAACCCAGTCGTCATCTTCCCTCCCTCAGGGAACTGCGGTGACGACAGATACAATCTGAACAAATGTCAGTTACGTGATCACATCCCTCACGCAACGACGTACTTGATCAACAGGTCAATGAATCCAACAGCATTCTGTTGTGAGACGGGTGTATAAGCTCTCTGAATGATTTCCCCCGTATCTTTTCGTTTTAATCGGACGAAGACGTGTTGACCGACTGGGAGACCGAGAGGTTGATCGGGTCTCGCGAGGGCGAATCGGTAGATGATAGAATCGTGCGATATTCGAGTGGCTTCGGTGAGTCGAACTTTCTTCCATATCGTCTTGTGCAGGAATGGCCCGCTGTTGTCGACTTCGCCTATCGCAGTCTCTTCGAGCGGTCCTGACAATGTACCAATATGGTGCTACGGCCAAGTCAGCGACGGAAAGTATGGAAGGTGAGAGGACGTACATCGGCAAGCTTCAGCTTTCCTTCCGGAGAATGGATAGCCATGAAATCTTCAGTCGCATCTTCGCCTGCAACTAATAGAATTGAGTCGGCGCCTCCGGGATGTTCCTTCAAGAACGCGGTTCCGTCGTACACCTGTCCTTGGACGACGAACCAGGGCGTTTCTTTCTGTTGAGCTTTCAACTCTGCACTGGTGATCTTTCGATCGACGCCGGCTTTGAGCATTGAGACTTCTTGTGGTTTTGCAGCTGCTGGTGCGTCCGAGGCGACTTTCTTGGCGGAGGCTTTGCTGAATGAGGGGTTGAGGTAATCTTGGCCTGCGGCTTTCATGCGCTAATGTATAGCAGGTCAGGATCGCAATCTTCGGCTACGTGTGGTGCGACGTACCTCCATCCATCCCCCGGATGCCACACCGGCGAGCGTAGGATGCTCAAAGCGTAATCGGATATTCTCTCCAGAGACTTCCCGATGGACGGCGACCCGGAACCACCTGTACGACGATTAGAAGCGACCACAAATCATCCGCGAAGAATTTACCAATTGCTAATGCACTGACATCAGCATTATAGGGTATAGAGAGTAGGTGGCACACGTACTTCATCATTCCCGTCGGATTCCAATACATATCCCGTTGTTGGAAAGATAATCCTTCGTCCATCGCACGTACCATCAGCGCGCCGGCCTTTTCAAGTTTTGATAATGGAACGTCGAATCGCCAGAAACACCAACAGCTGGAATGACCGCGCTCAGGAACCATGAATTGCGAGAGAAATGAGAGCTTACAAGCAAGTATCGCGATCTGTGAGATCGAGCTCCCCGTATACGGGATCGCTATAACAAACAGCGCGATACAAATCCTCAGGATACGTTCTGCACCATATACCATCCATCAGCGCTGCATCACCAAGAAGAAAGAGAGGGAAGACTCACATATCAGCAAGCCTCCACGTCTCGCCTTCATCGATCGAAACTTCAACTCTCGTCACCCTCCTTCCACCTCCTGCATAAGCGTATCCTCGTACAGGGTACACTTCTTCGGAGTCATCGGCGAATTTTGATGAGGGACGTTCGAGGATTTCTTCGTGGTCTGGTTGAGCGATTGCGCTGTTCGTGTTCAGTTCACTGGATACGGGACGCGTATCGTTAAAACGTTGCGCGGGGAGAGGTGAGAGATCATCTTACGTAATTAGGTATCTGGCGAATGCGGAAGGTGATCAGCGTAGAGTGAGATGTGGAGTTAGGGTGCGTACTTTGAATCGTACCACCAATGCTTCTCGGCACGCGCTTGTTCCGGCATGACTTGAGTGGGAAGAACTTTATTATCCTGCCCGCTATGAATATTCGGCCGACTCGAACGAATACGTATGGTAGCTTACCCAGAAATGAAGCTAGAGGCGGAGAACTCGTCAGGAGTTGTTGAAAGACATAGAGGATGCGTACATGATGTTGACTCTCTTGTGTACTGACTTCGATACGGTTAAGCCATTTGACCGAACGTCCGCCTACGAATTCATCACACGTCAGTACCTTGACTAGAGTTGGCGAGAGGGGTGGATAATCATACCGATTTGACCGGGAATCACGACACGCAAAGGATACCCATGATCAGGCTCCAGCGGAAGTCCATTCATCGCCCAAGCTATCACCAAATAAGCATCCAGTCGTCGTATCGAAGAAGTCACTCACATAAAAGCATGCCTTTGCTACGTTCCGCAGCCCATGAGAGCTTTTGCGATGTTCCATAAGGACCGTTTGGGAGTTGGTCGATGCCTTCGAAGATGACATGTTTCGCTTTTCCTCGTTTGGGTTTCACGTAGTCGAGAACGTCAGCGAGATAAACACCCGTGAAAAGCGCCGTCGAAACTACATCATCGCCAATGCATCATCAGGCGCGGCTAACAGAAGAAGAAGGAAAAAGAACGCACCTCCACCAGCCCCCCAATTAAATCCCAAACTCTTCCTCACCACATTCTGCTCCTTCCTTCTATTCCCCGCACATACCAACGTAATAGGCAACGTAACAACTTGAAACTTGGTCTTCAAATCCCCCAGCGTGAACGTGGTCTCATTATCAATCTCCCCATGAACACGAACAGTCCATTTATCAGCTAGTTCTTCGTCGACTTTGGGCGTTGCACCGTGATTGCGGACGTAGAAGAGGTGGGAGGGAGTTAGGAAACCCTGGGTGGGGATGTGTTAGTGGGGGGATGGAGGGGGGAGGGGGGGAGGGACGTACGGCGTCGAAGAGGACGTTGAGGCGGGATTCGCAGTTGAATGGGTGTTTACCCGTAAGTCGAACGAGATCGGGATTCTATACCACAGTTAAGAAGCGTACTAAGATCGACAAAAAGAATACGTACCCGCATAACCCAACTATCCGGCGTTCCTTGATCCTAAAAAAGCAAATTCTCGTCAACTTCCTCCACAACGATTATTCTATCATACTTGTACTCACAGCATCAGCAGCGACGTCCGGTGTGAGATTCGGTGGAAGTGGAGGGAATATATCAGGATATCCGGAGGCTGAGCCTGAGTTTTTTAATTCTTCTTTATCGCGTAGTTTGGGACTTCCATTGCTAGCTGTTGATGGCGGGCTTGATAGATTTTGCGAATGTGAATTGGAAGATGTGGATGAGGAGGAGGAGGATGAACGAGGTCGTCTGGAGTTGGATGAGGACATTGAAAGCTTCGGTGAGGGTGAGGGTGTTGGTGCTAAGTGTTTGATGGTCGTTTTGGCTCGATGGAGGTGAGATGTCCTAATGCGCTGAGGGTCCGAGCGTATTCAAGTTAGCGAGTGAGAATGAGTCTGGAAATGGAGTCAATAACAGTGAAAGAAGTAACAAGAAAGCAAATACAGCACTCGACACTCCAAAAAATTCACGTCTCGTAACTCAACAACGAGTACCAGACCTTCGCGCTTCAAGTTACCAATACCGCGAATCGACGATGAACACTCGTCATACACCAGACTGGCCCCTCCGCCGCCGATAGGAAAAAAGAATTCAATATCAATATCGTGCCTCACACCCATACCCATATCCATATCTCATCCGACCCCGTATCACCCGTCCCACCCGTAAAATGGAGCCCTTATCCTTATCTCCCCCCGAGCAGGAGAGGCCCAAGTTCTGGTTCGATCGTAGCATGCATAAGCATAAGGAGACGAGAAAAGCGGGGTGTGTCACGCGTCACGGTGTGGGTTAGCCGGGAAGCGATCGGAGTTCCGGAATCCGGAGTTACCTTTTCGCTAATTTGATCTGATCTTATTCGGCTGAGTGATCGACGGGACCGGTGGGGCGGTATGTCCGATGCCTTTCGCCTCTCGGTGAAATTGCGGGGGTCGAATTTCGAATTTTCGAAGTTGGCTCGATTTGGATTTAGAGATAAGGATTTTTTCGACCAATTGGAGGGGGGGGGGGTGAGATTGGATTGCTTTAGGAGATTTTGGATTGGCTGGGCTGTCAGCGCTTCGTTCTTCGACTTTGGGTTTGGTGGAAGGCGCTGCTCGTTTCTTGGGGTTTGGGATTGGGATTGGGAATATTCAGATATGAAGCCGAGTGGCAAATAAGCTAAAACTGAAAAAAAATCGCTTTCCAGTCCTTTTGTATTTTCTAGAGAAAATCCCCTCGAAATCCCCTCGAGGTTCGATCGTTCCGCCGCTGCACGGGACCACAACCATAACCGCTACTGTACACTCTGACAGGACAAGACAAGACAAGACGATCGAAGACCAGGCTCCGAAAAGCGGCTGGGCACCTCTGGGCACTGTCAACGTCACTGTCAACCGCCAACGCGAACTGCCAACGAGAACTGCCAAGAACGGTAAATGAACGGTACTCGGATTACTCGGAATACTCGGAGAGCCTTCTTCTTCGTCTTCGTGTTCCTGAACTCTCAGACGAAGTCGTCGGCCGAAACACATTATCAACCTGTTGAGCGAAGGAATAAACCTCGACATCCTTTCTGTTCACACTATGCCAGATCTTGTACATACCTTACGCTACGACTCAAAAGAGCGCAGACGTCGACGACGTGTATGATATAATTAAATCAACAATATCATAGATTCAAAGCACTGGCACATTCTCACACAACACGAACATCCATCACATATTTACATATCTACTACCAAACGCTCCTCTCCGACTCGCTATCCCTATCGTTCCGGCACAGGAATAGGCATCAACCCCAAATTAACAACAACAGCCACAATCCCACAAATCCAATAAGCCTTCCCTCGTGGAACGGGCTGGAAGCGGAACACGAGGGCGAAGAAGACTCCTCCGAGGTTTCCCATTGCGCCTACTATTCCTGACATTACGCCGTTTGAATCTGTTGGAGGGGTTCGTTAGTAAATCGTTCACTCGGAAGAGGACGGGAGAGGGGATGGAGGGACGGGGATGGAGGGACGGGGATGGAGGAGAGAGGGGGTGGAAGGAAATGGGGAGGATGGGAGGCGGAAGAGGGAGGGGAATTTATGGAGGAGAGAAGGGATGGGAAGGAGAGAGGAGAGAGACGTACTGGGATTACAATGCGGCACCAACGAGAAATTAAGTCCATTAGCCATCTCATTGAATATCCCCGTGAAAACCATCAACACG
Organism: Sistotremastrum suecicum HHB10207 ss-3; assembly: GCA_001632355.1. Lineage (NCBI taxonomy): Eukaryota > Fungi > Basidiomycota > Agaricomycetes > Sistotremastrales > Sistotremastraceae > Sistotremastrum > Sistotremastrum suecicum. The sequence continues at coordinate 115,533 of KV428071.1, read as the reverse complement.
ATGATTATGCTCACTACACCCACAGAAATATCATCAGCACCATATAAACGCAATCGAACACAATCAAACAATCAAACACAATCGAATAATCAAACACAATCAAGTCAAACGAGGTAGGGGGAGCGTGATGGAACACGCGCGAATTCACGCAGAGAGAAGACAACGAGTCGGGCAGAAAAAGAGGAGAAAAAGAGGAGGGGAGGAGGGAAGGAGGGAGGGACGTACATTTCGGTTCCTTCTTATCAAGATAGATACCCAATCCAAGTGTAAGCAGTCCCTGACATAATCCGAATATCAACGTGAAATATTTTTTGCCTGGTACGCCTAGTCGCTTGTAGATCTTGTCGCCTAGATAGCCGCCTAGAGGACGAGTGACGATGTTTAGGAGGCCGTAGGTTGATGTTATCTATATATCACCGGCATCATTAGCATTTCATTATTATGGAGAGAAAAGGAAAGGAAATGAAAGAGGGATGTAGGGAGGGAGGGAGGGAGAAGGAGGGAGGGAGGGAGAAGGAAGGAGAGAGGGAAAAGAGTGTGAGGGAAAAGAGGGAGGAAAACGTACATATCCAGCCTTAGTCTGCCCCAACTTCGGATAAATCCCAAACAAAGAATTCGAAAGATTCGCATCCATAGCAAGTTCAAACCCGAACGTAGTCATATATGCTAGTGCGGGGAGCCAGGTGAGAGGGGATGAGAGGATGTGCAGTGTTGAGGACCAGGTTAGGGGTTCGTTTATTGCTTTGTCGAGTTCGGAGGTGATACCTGTGGTATTTATTAATATATGGAATCTGGGATGTGTTAAAAATGAGGGGGACGCACGGAATTCGTGATCGCCTTCGCGGACGACTTCGACTGTTGTATCGACTTGATCGGGGTTTTCCTTGTTAAGTCCCATATCACTGCTCTTCTCGCTCTTCTCCACCGCCCCCTCATCCTCCTCCTTCTTCCCATTCCCATCCCCCTTCTCATGGTGTCCATGATGGTGATGCGGAACGACAGTATGGTCTTCATGAGGCAATTTAGCAGCAAGAATATTATGTCTATCACTCCATCTCCCCGCCGGATGATCCGTCCCGAATATGAGTACGAGGGCAGCGACGAAGAATAGGATGGGGACGGGGACGATGGCGAATGCTGCGCGCCATGCTTGGTGTGATGTGAGATGACGAGATTGGATGAGGGAGTTATAGAGCGCTATCATTATTATGAACGTTATACCACCGCCGGCATTACCCCAGCCTCCCACCAACGCATTCGCTAACCCATTCGCATTAGATAAAATTAATTTTTAGGAGGGGAGAAATGGGGACGAACCTCTTCCGACGATTTTTTTATCGAAAAAAGCTGTAGTCCAAGCTTGACATGGGACGAAGGTTCCACCGAGGATACCGATGAAGAATCGGACTGCGTAGAGGCCGTTTGCGGATGTTACGGTTCCTGCGAGGCCGGAGGGGATGGCGCCGATTATGAGGAGGGCTGCCATTACTTTTCGGGGGCCGTAGCCTGTTAAATGCGTTCAGCGAGCGGGTCGAGGGAGTAACGGGGGAGGGATGAGGGATGAGGGGAGGAGGAGGCGAAGAAAAGATGGGGAAGAGAGGGAAGGAGGGATTTGGGGGGAGGGGAGGAGGAGGACTTACGGTCAACCATTGGACCGACGATGGCGCGGACTATGAGAGTTGCGAGGAGAGCGACGATGTTCGAGTTGCCTACACGAATGTCATTCACGCTCTAGAGAAAGAAGAACGGAGGACTCACCGACTTGCGCAGTTGTGAGTTTCAAATCTTTCTTGATAGCTTCGGGAATGAGAGGTGGGAACGCGAACCATGATAGACTTGGTAGAATAGACAGAAGTGAGTACGCGTCGCGTCGAAGAATGAGAGAGAAGGACTGACAAAGCGACGAGGAAACCGAGCCATGATCTGCGAGTTCAGGTTAGGAGGAGAGAGGAGGAGGAAAAGAGGAAGAGGACGAACAAGTGGAATGCGCGCGAGTATGGATTCCTCAACGAGAGAATCGGGAGAGTCGTACACTTGAGATTGACAGGATTGACATCCACAGTCCACAACGAAGAAACACCCGACATCTTGTCCAAAAGCAAAAGAACGTCGATTCGTGAGACGTTCGACTCGGGCAGGCTTTATTGATAAAGCAAGTCGACGTCGAGAGAACGAGAGCGAGAGTCTAGAGGAGTGAAAATTTCGATGGACAGCCTGCGAATTCCTCAGATCGAGCGAAGGAGACGAAGAAGGAAACAAAGTCGCACTAGATCCTCTTTTCAGGTCCGTAGATTCAACCCTTAGACCTTAGCCTTAGCTCTGCCTGCTCTCCAGAGGACGTCGGGTACCTTGGGGCTAGATAAGAACCAGACCCACCCTAATTCATGCATTCATAAAGATAAAGATAAAGGACCGATCACGATTACGATCCCTCGCCTCTTTCTATAACTCGTTCTCCGCCGGCTGCGCTTATCTCTCCAGAACGCCCAAGCATAGCATCGCATACGGATAAGCAATAAGAAACGTTTTGTTGAGTTACCACATCCGATCTCCGATCGTGTGCGAAGATCCAAGAATAGAAACTGCTTTCCGTCGCCGTCGGCAATTTCGGCTTCGGAGCGGGACTCGGGTCAATTTTCTCAGATCGAGCTCGAGCTCGAGTTCGAGTCGCGGCTCTGGACTTTCTCTCAGAGTCTCAGGCCAGCTGCAACCCAATGGGCTGCTACAACGGATCTCATGTCTCCATTCGAGGTTCAAGAGGATGGATATCGGCCGAAGAAAGATATGAGGCCGGACATTAGTCCCCACTTTCAGCGTTATCTGCAATCTGCAATCTGGGAAGAAGAAGAAAGAACCCCTCGATCACTCAGGCCTCAAGCTCCTGTCGCACTCATAGATAACGATTTTCTCGCGCCTCAGGCTCCTCTATCTTTCTTCCATTCTGTCTTCTCTATCCCGTATCCGACGAACGTCAGACGATATCGATAGGAACGGAGAATTAAATGATTTCATCGGACGTACGTTTTCTTCCAATCACAATCAGCTTATCTCAATCACTCAGGCTAACCGAAGTACAGGCTTGTTATTGATATTGATATTGACAGTCTAAGTCTTGTCTTGGCTCGTCTTGCGTCTTGTCAGTAAACGACCAAGTGGAGAGTGATCTTTACTCTTACTCGCTACTGCTGTCGTCGTCGCCATCTTCGTGTCCGAGATGGCTGCACCTGAGCAGGTCGTCCCAGCGACTGTGGACGAGCCTCAGAAACCTCGTAAAGTCGTCTTCGTAGTCGGTCTAGGAATGGTCGGCATCGGTACGTCCCCCTCCCCCTCCCTCCTCACCCTCACAATCTAACTCCTCATGTTTTGGCGAACGCAGCATTCATCGAAAAGCTCCTAAACCTCGACTCCTCCCACTCCTACACAATAATAACATGCGGCGAAGAATCCCACCTAGCCTACAACCGCGTAGCACTAACCGAATACCTCCAACACCGCTCCATCGAGAAACTCTACCTAAATCAAAAAGACTGGTACGCACGACAACCTGTCGATCGATTCGAATTCTTTACTGGGGAAACTGTCGTTCATCTTGATCCGAGTAAGAAGGAGGTGAGGACGAGTAAGGAGAGAGTGTTGGAGTACGATATTTGCGTTTTGGCGACGGGGAGTCATTCGGCTATGCCATCCTACCTCCCTCCACCCCGACTCCAGAAAACGAGGGGTATATTCGTATATCGCAATATTGCGGATTTGGACAATATCCTTTCGTACGCAGAGAAGAATCCAGGCGGAAGAGCCGTCGTCGTCGGTGGTGGCTTATTAGGACTCGAAGCAGCCAAAGCAGTATACGATCTCGAAGAAGTCAAAGATGTCGCTATCGTCAATCGACAAGCATACCCTCTCTCTCGTCAATTGGATAACGACGGCGGAGACATCGTCCTCCGCCGCATCGAAGCGATGGGCGTCCAAGTACTCACGCACGCCTCCGTGCGCGATATAATCACCTCCCCATCCCCCTCCGATCCCTCAATCGACATCTTAACAGGCCTCCACCTCTCCGGAGGCTCACACGATGCAGAGCAAATCGACTGTATGCTAGTGATATACGCGATCGGTATCACTCCGCGAGATGATCTTGCTAGGAGTGCGGGGATAAAGACTGAGAAGAGGGGTGGGATTGTTGTGGATGATTCGTTGATGACCTCTGCGAAGGATGTTTATGCGATTGGGGAATGTGCGAGTTGGAAGGGGGAGACTTATGGATTGATTGCGCCGGGCAGTACGTTCCTTTCTCTTTTTCTGCTTTTGCGTCGAGCCCTATATTAATTGTCGTCTAGTTGAGATGGCCGATATTCTTTCGTTTAATCTTACTCAGACGAACGGGTTCAAACCGCGTAAAATGAACGCTCCGGATCTTTCTACGAAACTCAAATTGATGGGTGTAGACGTCGCTTCATACGGCGACTTCTTCGCTGAGAAACGTTTATCGTCATCTTCATCCACCAAGAAAGTCATCGCTCCTCCTCCTGCTTCAGCACCATCAGCTCCAGAACCAGCAACATCCGTCCCTCTCTCAGGTACCCAAACACAACTCGCCAAACCTCCTTCGCCTTCTCCGAAAGGCGAGAAGAAGAGCGTATGGGAGACTGTACCTGTCGCTGCGCCCCTCGGCACTTCCGCACCCGCTCCCACAACCGTCGCTCAAGCTGAGGCTGAGAGCGGCGAGGGCGGAGAGAAGAAGAAGAAACATGGACATGGGCCACCGGAGGATGGTCCGATTGAGTGTTTAGTTTATCGCGATCCGTTCGGTGGAGTGTATAAGAAGTACGTATTCTCTTCCTGAGTGATGAATTTGATGAGCTGATGGGTGATGGGGGATTAGGTATATATTCTCTGCGGACGGGAAATATTTACTTGGTGGGATGATGGTGGGTGATACGTCCGATTACGTAAAGATGGTTGCGCTCGTTAAGAAGAAGGTTCGTTCTTTCTCTTCGTCGAATATGAAGGGTGGAAATTGACGCAGGCATTGGGATGTAGAAACAACTTGAAGTTAGTCCTTCGCAGTTCATCCTCGGTGCAGGGGGTGCGAAAGGCGGAGGCGAAGACGGCGATGATCTAGATGACGATACTCAAATCTGTTCATGCCACGTACGTCCCCCTCCTCTTCCCAAACCTCAAATAATCAACTAACATGATTCGTGAAGAACGTCGCAAAGGGCGATATAATAAACTGCGTAAACGCAGGCATGGACAACCTCTCCGACATCAAAGTCAAGACCAAAGCCGGCACAGGCTGCGGCGGCTGCATGCCCCTCGTCACCTCCATCTTCAAATCCGCAATGACAGCCTCAGGCCACACTTTAACCAACCACCTCTGCCCTCACTTCCCCCACTCCCGCGCCGACCTATTCCACATAACAAAGATAAAAAAACTAAAAACATTCACCGAAGTGATGGAGGCCAGTGGGACGAATAAGGACGCGGTAGGGTGTGAGATTTGTAAACCTGCTGTTGGGAGCATATTGAGTTCTATTTGGAATGAACATGTTATGCAGCCTGTGCATCATCAGAATCAGGATACGAATGATCGGTTTATGGCTAATATTCAGAGGAATGGGACTTTTAGTGTTGTTCCTCGGATTGCGGGTGGAGAGGTTCGTCTTCCTCCCTCCTCCTCCCCCTTTCCTTCCTCTGGTTCTTCACGCGATAGATGCTGATGTGTCGCGTAGATTACACCAGACAAGCTCATCGTCCTCGGCCAAGTAGCGAAAAAATGTACGTCCCCCTCTTCCCCTTCCCCTCCCATTCCCATCTTTCACTAACGCTAACGCTAACTAATCCCCAGATAATCTATACACAAAGATAACAGGCGGCCAACGTATAGACCTCTTCGGCGCCCAAAAACAAGATCTCCCCGACATCTGGGCCGAACTCGTCGAAGCAGGCTTCGAATCCGGCCACGCATACGGGAAATCATTACGTACTGTTAAGTCTTGTGTGGGAACTACGTGGTGTCGGTATGGAATTGGCGATTCGGTCGGTCGTAAGTCCTCATCTATCTCCTCCTATTGACAACCAATGTTCACGAATACGATGTGTTTTGTAGTTGCGATCCAGTTGGAGGAGAGATATAAGGGTATTAGGTCCCCGCATAAGATCAAAGGAGGTGTTTCGGGATGTGTGAGAGAGTGCGCTGAGGCGCAGTCGAAGGACTTCGGATTGATAGCTTCTGATAAAGGATGGAACAGTACGTTTCTTTGCATCTTTTACTTTACGTTCGGGAGCAAGAACTGATGATGGTTTTGCTTCCAGTATTCCTTGCTGGCAATGGAGGAGCGACGCCGAGACATGCTACGCTTTTCGCGACGGATGTGCCTCCTTCGAAAGTCGTACGGATCATCGATCGATTCTTGATGTACTACATCCAAACTGCCGTACGCGCTTCTTTCCTTCCTCCTCATCGCTCAATCCTCACCATTGATTACAGGATAAACTGATGCGCACTGCAAGATGGATCGAACAGTTCGAAGGTGGTATCGAGGTAAGCGCCCATCTACTTCGTCGAATAAGTCGTGTACTGATCAGCGATCGTAGCGCCTGAAGAAGATCATCCTCGATGACGAGCTCGGTATATGTGCGGATCTAGATCGCGACATGGACGAGCTCGTCGGGACGTACGCAGACGAATGGAAGACTATCGTCGAGCAACCCGAGCGGAAGAAACAATTCCGGCAATTCGTCAATACCGTACGTCTCTCCCCTCCCCTTTTGTCTTAGATGACGTTGCTGATGACGATAATGATGGTAGGATAAACGCGCACCGCAGATTGAAGAGATCACGGAGCGTGGTCAAGCTCGACCTGCCGATTGGCCGAAAGCGTTCCCGCCTGTTAAAATGAGTGTTAAGGATATCGCTACGCCCAAGGATCAATGGACGTGGAAGCGCATGGCGAAGGTGGATGATCTCACTCCTACAGATGCTGGAACGACGTAAGCATATCCTGTCTATCTTGTTTGGTGGCAGTCGAAGGTAACTTTTATGAAGGTCGGCGGCGGTCAAGTATGGCGATAGTCAGATATCAATATTCCACGTTCCAAAACGCGGGTACTTCGCTACGCAACAGGTACCATGCTATGCAAGTCTTTGGCTTGCGGTTGACTGACGTCGTCGAATCTAGATGTGTCCTCATAGACGCGCGTTCGTCCTAGATCACGGAATCATCGGAGACGATGCCAAAGGAAACATGTACATCTCCTGTGAGCCCACAAACACCCTTAACTCACCTCACATCCTGACGCATTCCCAGGCCCTCTCCACAAACGCAACTTCAAATTCGACGACGGCGAATGTCTCAACGACGAAGAATACAGTATCATCACATTCGACGTCCGTGAAGAAGAAGACGGTCATCTATCTCTTCTCCTCCCTGAAGAAGATGCGCTCGACGCAGTTCTTGGAACGAGCAAGTGGATGGTGCGACAAGCTACTGCTGAAGCGCTCGGGAGAGGGAGTGCGGGTCAGATCGAATTTGTTGGACCGGATGGACGTATCCTGGGCGAAGAGCCGAAGGGGTGTAATGGGGCTGATACGGGGAGTGGATGTGGGAACTCCAAGCTGGAATGGTAGATTTGTAGTCGTCCCTTTGTCAATTGAAATGTTTGAACTCAGTTCTTTGGTGGTCATGGTGACCGTGAAATTGAGACCCGGGCTTCAGATGTACGACTGTGCTCAAGAATTGTATTTAAATACATGATAAAATTCATCATTAGATGATAGTTTCGATATCAATACTGGACGTAAAGAAATCCTTCATCCGTAGTCATAAGTAATCTCGCTCGAGCGATATCGAAATGCAAGTAATGGATGTCCATCCAAGGATAGTCAACGAGCTCTTCTGGGAGAGTTATTCCGATCCACCGTGGCTTTGACAGAGAATTAGGCTCCTGCGCTAACAGCAACAGAGCTTTGGAGTTGTAGTGATCCCTATTCTCATATCCTTGACCGGGATATAATTGCACGGCAGCCGACATCTTCGAACCAAAACCGAATTGAGAGGGACTCACAGCGACTGTGGACATTTCAACCTCTGGCTTTGGACAGATCGAAGTAGGGCAACGTAGTGTGAATCTGTGAACGGTCCCCGGAAGATTGCCCTGCATTCTGTAATCCCCGGCGTCGGAATCGATATCACTATCGGTGTCCATATTTCTTTCATTGGCGAAGATGTCAATGACAACATCTCCCGAGTCGTCCGTCCTGACGATTCTGGCAAATTCTATCCATCCATATGACGTGATGGAGTCATCGAAACATATGAACTGGTGGGAAAGCAATGCAATCTGGACGGGTTCGGGGAGGGGTGAAATGCCTAGCGAATACATGTCCTGCTCTTCCGGAATGATTAATTCGGTGATGAAGACTTTGGGATCAGCGAAGTTGGGGTTGTCTTGTCGGAATATCACGTATGTACCACATGGGCTGAAGTTCGCCCATGAAGGACAAAACTAAAATTTCTTTGATTCAGCGATTCCAAGTGAGGATCATAGGAAGACATCTCACCGGAGCACAAATCTGACCGGCGGCATTAGAACCTGATATCAAATAAGCTGTGCCTTGATTCGTGCGCCAATTGCAGACGAAGAATGACGTTTCAGTGTCTGTTTCAAGGTTGGCTTCCGAGCCAGTGTCCTGGGTCCCAATTACACAAACGTAGTTGTTGCAGAGAAGCAATATTGCCTGGCATTCATCTTCAAGTCCCGGAACGATGCTTTCTATACGCATAATTTGATCACCGAACGTGTTTTCATCGAGAGATATCTCCTTTACTTGTAAGCGGGTTCTCTCTTCGCTCTGCACAAGATAGGCCAAAACTAGCGCTTTCTCTACGACGATGATCTGGGGGTCGCAGGACAAGACTTCCGGCGTTGAGACTGAGATAGTCTGCTGCTCTCCTTGATGCGTTAAGATCACAAGTTTAAATCCCTCTGTGGCAAGGAAGAGGAGAATGTTATTGCAGATGGCAAATGGAGTGGTATCCCGAACGTCGTCAATGTATTCGTCGAATTCGAAGTAATCCCACCGTATAGGAAGAAGGTGCTCTGAGAGCGAAATAAGATTTCTGAAAGCGACAGTCTTCAAAGCCCCCCGGAGGAGGATTTTCTGGTCGATAGTCTGGAGAGTAGTGCCGATTGGAATGTCGATTGTGTAAGAGTCTCGAGCTTGACGGAGCATCTTAGTATTGAGCACGAGATGACGGTAACGCGAAGAAGTCTAGGATCAGAAGTTAAGCAACGGAACAACGCGCTAGAAATTACAATGAATGTTTCTGACCTGTGCCAAGTGGACTATCTCTCTAATCCCCACTTCCTTCATGATCATTACGACTAGCTCCACGGCCAAATCATTGAACTGTCCCATCGTATGCTGGAAGCCTAATGTGCTTGAGCTTGGAGCTGAACGTTGATCCAATGGCACATGAGGCAAGTTTTGAACGCTCGACGCCGGGACTCGCAGTTCAACTTGGAAGGCAAGAGTCGCAAGACAATGGAATAAACTGAGCTTTATTTGTCCGTGTTTGCCCCAACAACTTACGGTAAGCAAATAAGGACTGCGAAAGCTCGGCGCCGTCAGCGCTGAGACCTGAGAACCTGAGGTGACCTCAGGCAAAACTTGGCGGATGATCCCGGGAGGGGTGAAGAACATTTGATTGCTATTCAGACCTTATATTCTGAAAGCGCAGGATGGCAATGACTACATGCAGATGAGATTTTGAATGTATTAGTACTGAACGCAAAAGATCCCATCCCGACAAATCATCAGTAGGCTCCCTCGAGCAACATCAAAATAGAATTTTCCCATGTCTCTCCAACGGTATTCGTCGATGATTTCCTTCGGGACACTAATGTTTACCCACCGCGGCTTGGATAGAGAATGAGGCTCTTGCGCTAGAAGTACAAGACCTTCGACGCTAAGATGTCCGTTCCCCACCAGTTGGTCGGGGTATAAATGGACGAAAGCTGATGTTTCACTTCTAAGTTCGGAACTGGGACTTAGAACGATAGAGGTAGCCTCGAACTCGGATTTAGGGCTGGGTGATTGAGGGCAACGTAATGTGAATCTGTGAACTGTCCCTGGGATTCCATCCGGCGTTGTGCAATCATCCGAGCCAGAATCGCTATCGGAATTGGCGCTGGGCTCTCTTGCGAAGACGTCGAGAACAGCATCCCCTGACTCGTCAATTCTGACGACCCGGGGACACAACAACCACTCGTACGACTTGGTATAGTCGTTGAAGCAGACAAACGAGGAGGATTTGAATGCCATCCTGCCTGGCTCGGGGATGGGTGAAGTATCCAAGGAATACATTTCCTGATCTCCCGGAATCATTATCTCTGTGATGATAATTTTCGGATCATCGAAAAAAACGGTATTGTGTTGGAATATGACAGAGTTGCGGTCCGGGATGAAGTCGGCCCATGCCGGGAAAGACTACATTGAGTTTTGTTTTCAGGAATTTCTGAGCGAGGGATGATCACAGGACGTCTTACCGTAGACCAACTTCGACCAGTTTCCGTGGAATCACATAAAACAAAAGATTTGGCTTTGTTCTTGCGCCAATTGCAGACAAAAAATAAAGTACCTCGGGATGCACCGTGAGTCGCGCCCCAGGTCCCGAGAACGCAAACGTGATCATCTCGGAGCAGGAGCTCCGCTTTGAAAAAGCTTTCCGAAAGTCCGTGGATAACGCTGTTTATACGCATTATTTGATTGCCAAAGGTGTCTTGCTCGAGGGATATTTCTTTGACGTGCAGGCGAAGCTGGCGACTCGGGCTTTCACTACTCGCGAGGAAGGCAAGGATCACCGAGTTACCAATCTTGGTCATGTCGGCATATCCGATGAACGTCTCTGATTCTGTGACAGAGATTGTCTTCTGTTGGTTTTGATGCGTTAAAATCACGAGGTGCAGCCCGTTCGTAGTGAAATAGAGTAGAACGTTGTCGCAAATGGCGAGGACGCGGGATCTTGGAGTATTTTGATCATATTGAATGAATTCCCACCGTCTAGGTACAAGGCGATCGGAAAACGAAAGACGACTCTGAAACGCCAGAGTTTCCAAAGCCGCCTTGAAAAGTGTTTCGCCGTCGATGGTCTCGAGCGTGGTCCCGAACGGGATGTCGAATTTGTCAGACTCTCGAGATCTCCTTAGCACCTTCGTGCTGATAACGAGCTCACGATATCGCGAACAAGTCTGGGAAGAAATTAAGCCACGAGGCACCAAACGGTGCAGCCAGACGAAATCACTCTTACCTGGGAGAAATGGACTATGTCGCGAATCCCAACGTTCAACATAGTCATCACAACAATCTCCACCGCCAAATCATTCAGGTGTCCCATCTTCAATCCGGTGTTTGCGATATCGGGGTGAGACTGGTGAGACTCGACCGCGGTCGCTGAGAACAAGGGTCCCGGATATTCCCGGGCCCGACGAGCTGCTTGAGCTAAACACGTTACACATTCTGAGCGCTACCACGACCGGCACTAGCTACGTTGTTCTCGTGAGTCTATAATACTGTGCCATGCGCACAGAATGCCTACATACCTCGTTCCTGGACATCGGCAAAGGAAACCTGCCGTTCTCAGGCTCACGTCGGATTCATTGGCTTCGTCTTCCTGGACTGACTAGGTCCGACTGCCGTAGTCATCTCGTGATGGGAAGCCGCTATGGGCTCACTATGATATTATACAAATCGTAAGAGCATCAGAGAACATCGCTGTCTGAAATTCAAGTTCTGAAATCCCCTATGCATCTGTTCGTCATTCTGCCACCGTAAAATGGATCGGGACCAAATTGGGAACGACACAAGAGATAGCCGACACTGGAATGGAATAATTGACCACTGTTGAATGCTGGCAATATATGGATAAGACTGAGCGGGCCTGATCTCATCCCGCGGATGAGCAGACACCTCATGGGTCGCGAACTAAGGCACCATTCCCATGGTCTTCCTGGTTGAATATCTTCTCAAATCGTATATAACTTCGAGATTCAGTCCATGATCTCTCAATTTCACTTCTCAAAGTTTGACTATGGGTGCCTCTTGGACGGACAAGTTATTCCTCAAGGTATGTCGCAAGCCCCTGTACCGTATATCTTGTCGGCTCAACTCGATTGTCCAGTTCGTGAATATCATCGTCTATCTCGGTTGCTTAGTATTGGACGTCTACACCATCCTCAAACTCGAAACCGTGTATTTCGGAAAAGAAACCTACTTCACCCCCTCCCCATGGATCTTCGCGATCCCCGCCCTCATCCACATCCTCTTCCTAGGCTTCATCGTCTACCAACTCTTTCCCCGCGCAAAGTCCCTCATCCTCGACAGTATATCATGGACATTCCCTCTCCTCATCCTCCTGGATGCACTTTTCATTAATCTCTGGTTCCGACAATATTATATCTTCGCTTTCATATTCTCCGTGCTTATTTCTCTCAACCTGAGCTGGGTCGAATTTTCCATCAATAAATCCCCGAGTATCGCTATTCTCCGAAAAACACTGGGAATCATTCGTCAGGCTTACGCTGAAGGTGGAAATTTACCTGAAGGCGCTCTAGACGAACCCGAAGAGGTCATCGAAGAGAACATCCACGATAAACGTCAGTCATCCGCCTTTATGGTGTTTTCTGATGACGATCATGTTGACGGGTCTACAATTCTAGTGTGGATTCACCTCCCCATTGCGCTTTACAGTGGTTTCATTATTATCCTCAATATTCTCACGTTGTTCCAAGCTTTCGGTGTCGACGCCGCCACCGAGCCTGCTGGAATCTGGACTAAGGTGCTCGTATTCCTAGCACTGTAAGTCCTTTCTCCAGCCATCAATAAAGCTAACTATATTCAATTTGATCTGTGTCCAGTTTTGTCGTAGTTCGGCATGCCCCAGATGGCACATTCCCAACCATCGGAATCAACATCATCATCTCTCTCCCCACCACGCTGACCTTGTTCGCCATTTTTCAACATCAGACGGATTCTTTTATCCGTTGGTCCGCATTCACTTTCGCCGTCATCTCATCAATCATTATACTGGTGAAGCTGCTCCTTTGGTGGTTTGGAGCGAAGTACGGGAGCGCGAAAGTTGTACATGATGAAGAGCGTGCACCGCTTATTGCTGATAACTGATCATTGGGAGTAAATCACGCTTTTGAATGTTTAGGACTGTCCATGTATATTACCCTCTTTCCATTTCTTTCAATCTCTCGAATTTATGTGTGATTTTGGAGCAGAGTCAGGAGAGATGTAAATAGCGGACGGAAATACAATTTCCCGTTTGGGCGCTTACAGCAAATGGAATACATGACATCACGCGTAAAGCATCCTCTTCGGCACCGCTCAGCTGCGTGTCCAACCGCGTTCAAAGTATCCACAACTCCACGTTAGTTGTCCATTCAGTTTGAGACGAGCTAACTAGAAACGACCTCAATTGAATTTCATCGTCATGTGTTTTATTCAGGTGATGTGATGCAATTGTTCAGATTCGGAATTGAGAGCTAATAGGACGTACAAAGAGTATGAGACTAATAGTCAAACAGCGAGATCAAGAGGATTCATAAGCGTTGAGTAAGGTACAAAAGCTTTCATGGGATAGGATCAGGAATGAGGTACAAGAAAGGTGAAGAAAAAGGTCGTCAATCATGACACATTATTTGGCACGTGGGACTTGAATGGATTAATTTCCACCAATGAGGGGTGCACGTTCCTCGTCGTGCAGGATACCTCCGCTGCGTCTCTTCAATACGAAGTATCCGTAAAGACTCTTCACGATAGAGAAGAGGGAAAGGATGGCGAACGCAAGTGCGGACCAGTGGATGAAGGTGCTGCGCTGATGTTCGAAGATGGCGAAGAGGGACCAGGCAATAGCGATTGATGCCGCGATATCACCCTCTGCGCTCGAGAACGCGTATGCGACTGAGGTCGACTCGAGGAAGAACCTGTCAAAAAGGGGGACGGGAATAGGTGAGGACCGGTCGGATACAATGAGGCCGAATAAGCGCTTACAGGCCAAGGAACACGAAGACTTTGGTCCAGATGCCAGGGCGGTGGGTGTAGGCGTTTACGCCGAACGCTTCGAAGGCCGTGAGGACAACGAGGACGGTAGTGAAGCCGTGGTAAAGCGAGAAGGGGAGATGAATCCACACTGAACATGTTTGTTAATTTCCCACACACGAGGAATAGGGGAGGTGAGAGGACGTACGTTCGTCGTTGAGGTTCTCGCCTGCGTGATATTTTTTGATGATGTAGTAGATGTGGCTCACGGTGCTGCTGACGAGGAGAGAGAAGATGAAGGCGACAATGTAGTGTTGTCGGACCCAGACGTTCACGTAAACGGCGGTGAGGACTGCGAGGAGGGGGAATCGCCATGAAACGCCGTCGATGATGGTACGTTTTCCAGCCGGGAAGAATTGGTAAATGATATATCCCAAGAGCAGGAGATGGATGATGGTCCAAATGCCGAATGCCCAGGGGGCGGGCGTGAAATATGTTTCTTTGCCTGAGCGGTAGATATCTTCAGGGCCGGCAACGGAGTACACGTTTGAGCCCAGGAAAACGATATACACGATCACGTTAACGACCTAATGCAAAGCAAATGTCGAAAGTTAGCACGACAATACGCGCAGAATGGATAAAATGTCAATTAACCTTGAGCAAAATGCCGTCTTTCCAAGAGTCACCCATGTTTGCTAGTTTTGTGAGGAGCTGATGATGGGGGGTTGGAGAGGCTTGTGGGAGCTTGCAGAAGCGAAGAAGAGGTTTATGTAGGCCTGCGGACGGACCAAGGAGCGGTCGAGCAACAGTGTCACGCAATGTATGACGTCAGCCTCGTCACCAATTTCATCCTCAGTTGAGCGAAACCAAACACGCCCAAACTTGTCGGTCATCTCGGCGACAATGGCAACCAGCTCGGCCAACGGCTCTGCTCTTCCCTGAGATTGGAAGAACTGCATATTAATAGAATCCAGTTAATCAAAGCATTCCTCAGCAGTGAAATAGGGCAGAGTAACAAACGACAGACTGGGATTTTGGAACGCACTCTATGAATTTGTAATCCCGGTGTTCCAGGAACAACCTTTTGTAGCAATTGCACGGCTCGTTCTAAGGTGATTGACGCTCGACAATGGGACGTCATTCTGCAGCCTCTGACTCGTTGCTTCTTAGAAAATGCACAAGAACTCATTCGTCTCGTTTTTGAAATCGACTGCCAGTGTTTGCTGAAGACCGACATCCGCTGAAATCTAGAGCGAGTTCCAGTTTCGGTAACCTCAAGTAACTGGCATCTTGATAAGGGCATTGCAATTCAACGTGACTGTCCCTCACGTCTCGCTGACTCGGGGATATAATGATATATTCTATAATGAGCCACTACGAAAGAAGAAGACGTTTGAGTTGCTTGATTGCGGGACCATTCGCTGACTGCCTCACCCATATAAGGTCGATTGGAAAGCAAACCCGAAGGTTAATACTACCAGTGAACTTCCCTCCTCATGATAGAGCCTGTGCTAATGTACAGTCTTAAGCGCCAGCTCCGGAAACAGAGTTCCCGCAGGCGGCGTAAGCTAATTTCCGATCATTTGTTTGTTTTCATTCTGTTGAGTCACCGGATGAGTCCCCCAGGGGATGAGAAGGTCGTGAATCTGGTTGAATTCCGCCTCAAGACTTATACGCGCAATCGCTCAAAGAGAGTTGTACATTCGGAGCGATGATGTGACGCTACTGTAAAGTGGAGCGGTTGAACACAGCCCAGAGGAGTCAAGGTTCATAAACGGGAAGATGGTAGACTTAAATCGACAGCTAAGGCAACGAGAGTGGAAATATGTTGCCCAGCTCGGTAGTCGGATTAGAAATTTGAGCAAAGCAGTGCAGTTGGTAACGTTTTATGCGCTGAGAACTGTCTCTATCATGGCACAACCCCTTGTACCAGGCGCCTAAGGTTGAACCGGATATTCGAGTCCAGGAACCTGAATATGGGGATGAGCCGGCATGCCGATACCTTATGGTTACTTATATATGGTTATATGTACCCTCGGTCGTTTCTATCGTTTCTTCTCGAAGCCTTGCGCTTAGGTCAATGCGACCATCGAACACACTGACAATCCTGGCGAGATCTACATTCGTGAGCGTTAAACTCAATTCTCAGGGTCGAAGAAAGCTTGATGTGGATGAATGGAAAGTCCTCGATAACTTTATAACCACGAGTACAGTATTCAATATCCAGGCCTTCATGGTTTTCCGAACCACATTATCGATCAGCACTCTCGTAGCACACGTTCATATTTTAAGTATGCGTACCTTGGTATCGGAATCATCTAGCCATCAAAACGGCTCCTATTGCATGATTTGATTGTTGGGAGGGCCTCACTTTTTTGGAAGGCGAGGCGAAGTCGCGATCTGGCACCCAGAATCGAGCAAAGGATGCCGAAATGTGAATTACAATCAATATGGAGGTGTAGTCAAGATATACAGCAGACGATTGAAGAACCTGGGGACGTCACCTACAATCCAAAGTTCAACATACACAGGCGGTCGAAATCGTTGAAGAGATACACGTTCATAATCTCGCGTCCCGGCTAGGCATTCGAGGATGTAGACAATAGACCGTCGGATTTTCCTTTACGGTAGGATAGTTATTATCCAAGCCTGCACTCCCACCCGACGCTGCCTCCTGAGGATACACGTAATTGTGCCATCGGGTTCGCTCGAACCGTTTCATTAAAGTTGTACAATCCTCTAGACGCTGCTATCCCACGTGTAACTCTGAGGCCAGGATATGTATTCATGGAAGATAAGGAACTTTCGGTGTCCGAGGCCACTGTCCACGAGCCTCGAGCCCGACCAGCAATGTTTGCCAGGCTGCAAGCTGGTCGTTTGGAATAAATCAGAAATCTACTCGATTGATTGCTTGGAGCTTTCGACGAACTTCCGAAAGAGACAGTTTCCTCAAAATTCTTTGAGCAATGTTGAAGACCAAGGTCGGCGCAAGAATGAATAATGAAAGCCGATAACAAAGCCGATAGAGCAAGGAGGAGAAGCTATGTCGGTATAGCCCGCCGTGACTCCAGTTCCGGAATGCCGCTCCGACTTTTGCTTCCGAGGGTTCCCGGAGGCTCGGCGCTGAGCGCTCAGGCACTCGTCCCCTTAGTCTTGCCCTAAGTACTGTACCTTCGACTGGTTTCGCCCGATGAACGATTACGCAGATGAAACCGGACTCAAATTTCTCTGCAGACACATCAGAGCTCCAAGTTTCGATGAAACCAGCGCCATTTAGCAGCGAGCTGCAAATGGGAGTTGGCGGATAACGAGCGACTGCGGTCCTTCCATTAGAAGGCTCTGATGATTTCCAGTGGCAGTCAAGAAATAAGTGAAAATATCACTAATTTTATACCTAGTACGAATAGCTATGCGACGACCGCCGTCTTTGCGACTCGCCCGGATCGTTCCGCCTGGACCCGCCAGAGGCGAAACGAGCCTCAGCAGGACGCCCCTCTCGTTTACTGGCGTTCAGGGAGACAGGCTGATCACAAGCTGCTGATCATATAAGTCTCAGATATCAACCATTGAAACTGACTATGCTGTGCATGCTGGGAACAAGAAGGGTATTCCCTGAGCAGCGGGCGGGCGTCTCGGGCTAATTTAATCCACGTCCTGGCGCTCTCCCTGGAGAAAGTCATATCGCTCCTGATCGATCTCCTGCTGTCTTATCTTCAACCATTCTTCCAGTGGGAATTCTGACTCTAGCTGTCGCCTTACCGCACCGTGTGGGCTTATCGGACTATTGTTTTACGTCTTTCAATTCTGTCTCTGAAACCTGAGTAATGACACGCGCCACAGCCTCAGCTAGACTGTCAGCTTTCCCCTCACAGAAACAAAGTGTGCGACCCCATATAGATCTGGCAACCAGAATGGAAAGGAGCTGGCCACGTCGAGATAGTGAGACCACGTTCATTAGTTTATAGCGTCACCCGGCGGTTTTCGAGGAAGACTTGGAGGTGAATGGCAGCACCACACCTGGACACAGTTCTTCAATCATCGCTCAATGTTTGTTGACTCTTTTTGTGGCCTCGGGAGCAATAAATCACCCAGGCGCACCTCTGCAACATAGCACTGTGAATTGTCGAGTATAAAACAGGATGATTGATGGGTCTTCACCGTCAACGACCAACAATTTTCTGGATGTCATCTCGTGCAATGTCTACCCCCTCTTATTTCCGACTTCCTGACCTCTTTGACAAATGGCCACTTCCACGCGCCGCTAATCCCGCCTGCGACGAGGTCGGCTCCGAGACCCTCGCATGGTTTATATCGCTCGAGCCCTTCGATGCTGAACTACTCAGTTCTCTGATAAAATGCAAGTTCGGACTTCTGGCAGGCTTGGCATATCCCAACTCTTCTCGAGAACATCTCCGTACTCAATACGACATGATGTACGCTTTGTGGATGTTCGACGAGATAAGCGACAGGCAGTGTGCCTCTGACGCGCAGAAGGGTGCCGATCTGATCATGGATATCCTTCGGTATGTGATGCTCCTCCTCGGTCCTCGACCCTCATACTGATTTTATGGGTTCTATCGATAGGAACCCATATGATCCCAGATCGGAAGGAGAGAGCGCCCTTGGAGAAGTTTGGCAAAGGTAAGGCTTTGCTTCTCATTCTTGAATGAACTGAATCGTAAGGTCTATCGTTTCAGTTTTTGGTTGAGAGCTCTCCCAAGTGCATCTCCTTCCGCCGTCCATCACTTCGTCGAAGAGATGCAGATATGGGTCGATTCCGTGGTCCGAGAAGCTGCTGATCGTGAGCATCAAGTAACCCGTACCATTGACGACTTCCTTCTCCTTCGTCGCCAAACCGGTGGAGCCTTGCCCTGCTTCGCGATGATTGGGCTAGGAATGAATTTGCCCGATACCGTCATGAATCATGCATCAATTGTCTCTCTGACCACGCATGCTGTTGACATGGTCATTATGGCAAATGTAAGCCGAATCGTTCGATCTACTTGTTCGCGAATACTGATACATAAATCTCAGGACATTTATTCGTACAACGTCGAACAAGCCCGTGGTGATCGCCACAACCTAGTGATGGTTGCCATGAGAGAACGCCAAGTCGATGTCCAAGGTGCAATGGATTATCTTGGTCAACGCTACCATCAACTCCGCGACGCGTTCTTCGACCAAATGAACGACATTCCATCTTGGTCACCCCAGATCGATGCAGATATAAAAGAATATATCATGGAAATGGGGAGATGGGTTACCGGAAATATGTTCTGGAGTTTTGAAAGCGAGAGGTACTTTGGACCTCATGGCCTTGAAATCATGGAACACAGAAACGTCACCCTGCTTCCTCGTCGCGCATAGGAAGACTGGTAAAGCTTTTCATCTCGCTCCATCATTATTTTTTGACTGCTGTAAACTATCGCTGCACAAGATTTCCCTTAACTATCGTAGCCGATGGTGGTACAAGTAGAAGGCTGGCAGCGTAGAAGTTTATTTTATTTCTTTTATAGTATTTAGAAATTGTTTTCTACCGTCGACATACACGTATCTCTTGACGTATCTTCTTCTATGGCAGACATTTATTACTCCGTAACAATCTCACTTCGTTTGTAGTCTGTATCCAGTATCACGATCCAGTATCACGAGTCAGACTTATCATACCTCCGTGTTTACCTGAGAATTGGCCGAGGAGACCGACACTTGCAAAGACAAAGATCCGACGTCCGATCCGAATGACGCAAGGTAGCTTCTCATTGAATCTCAGGCTCTCCTCACGCAAGGCTTTCACCTTGCCTTAGCCACACGCTCTCCCGCAGCTTTAATAGCTGTCTAAGGCTGCCCCAACCGCTTTCCATTTTCCTTGTTTCTCCCAATGGGCCAATTTTTCTCTTCCCGTCGGTCCACGAATGGATCCGCGAACGAACGAGGTCCTCTACTAGGCTCTTCGTCTCAAGCAGCCAATCCAAATCGCGGAGACCCTCCTACGCAAAAGCAACTTGAAGAACACGCAAAGCATGAGCGAGTTCGAGCTGGCATAGGAGCTGCTATTGTGGCTATATTCATTCTGGCCGTCGTATTGGTGTCCTATTTCGTATCTGATGGATTACCTGGAGATCCACTCGAGGCTGCTTTGGTCGTGCTAGGAAGAGCTCCTGTTATTGTGAGTGTCTGATTATCGTTGTCCCTGTCTTTTGCTCAGATATTCGAGGTCAGGACGGACATATTGGTATGGGCGACATTCATAATGGTCACTCGTACACGCGTCACTCACGCGTTTGATGCCCTAGACCTACCTATCCTTGTTCGTGGGATCTACAGCAACAATGTGTCATCCTTCGACTTGAACTACCCGATGCCGGGTCATGTCGATATCCCACGTCTGCGAGAAGGAAGGGTTGGGGGTTTCTTCTGGTGCGGTCTATCTTACTTCATCTCCGAATATGCGTGAATAATCAATGAAATGAGTGCAGGTCTGCCTATGTGGGCTGTACGGATGACCGACCTGACTTCCTGAAGCCGACAAACCAAGTCAGGTTCGTACCTCTGAATGTCTTTGGACGTATTTGACTAGACTATCGGATTCAGGGACACGCTCGAGCAGATTGATCTGGCAAGACAGATCATCGCCCACTATCCTGAGGTGCGTGCTCCCTCCTCTCAGATAGCAACATACTAATTTCCAACCGGCAGACCTTCCAATTAGTCACCAACGTCGACGAACTCCAAGCTGCAATCCGCGACGGCAAAATCGCCAGCCTGATAGGCATTGAAGGGTCTGTCCTCTCCGCTACTTTTACGCGCACCTCAAGGCTAACTGCTTTATTTCATTTCACTTCATATTAGAGCTCATCAACTCGGCAATTCCCTCGGCGTCTTGAGGACATACAAAGAGCTTGGTGTCAAATATCTAACGCTAACACACACATGCCATAACGCGTTCGCAGACAGCTGTGGATATCTGGAATGGATGCCACCCCGCCATGGCGGACTCAGGTGACCCACTTCTTCGCCCTCCTTATCAATGCTGACGAGCAATGCGATGCTAGTCATCTCGGCGAAACGCTCATCAAAGAACTAAATCGACTAGGCATATTGGTCGACCTCTCCCATACGTCCGATTCGACAGCTAGACAGGCTATCCAGCTCTCCGAAGCACCAGTGATCTGGAGTCATTCGTCTGCAAGAGCAGTATGGAACGTTCCCCGAAATGTGCCTGACGATGTCCTGAAGTTGATCGGAGAGAAGAAGGGACAGAAAGACGGATTGATTATGGTCCGCACTCTCCTTCGTTCGCAGTAATGAAAGAGGAATTAACGCGAATCCATAGGTGAACTTTGCTCCTCAGTTCGTCGCGGCAGAAGGATTTGCGAATGTACAACGCGTGGCAGATCACATCGATCACATCGCGAACGTTACTGGGAAGCGACAGTGAGCCCCTCTCCACAACGTCCATACGGCCAATTGCCGAGCGAGGCTGACGCGTCCTGTCGTACAGCGTTGGCATAGGAAGTGATTTCGATGGTATAGCTTCTGTTCCTCGCGGTCTCGAAGACGTCTCGAAATATCCACAACTAGTACGTTCCCCTTCATGATCGTCGGTCCATGGTCCTAACAATTGCGTAGTTCGCCGAGCTGCGGTCAAGAGGATGGTCGCGTTTCGACCTCGCAGGACTCGCGGGGACGAATCTTTTCAGAGTGATGCAGGGTGCTGAAGACGTTGCGCGCGAGAAACAGAGAGATAATGTGATCCCTGCATGGGATATATATCGAAAGAGGAGGGATATTGGGCCGGGCAAGAGTGGGGATGTAGTTGGAGATTTGACCGACGAGCTATGATCAACCATGTACATTGCTGCCGCCTTTCTTTCGATGATGTATTAAGACTTGTATTCTTTTGATTCTTTAGCTCATGATATTGATGTCTTCTCTATATCTTGTTCTCGTCGTTTGACCCACAGGTCAGGAACGAACCAACGCGTGGCACCGGCTGCGACGAATACTAGTCTCAAACAGGCCAATTAGCATCTCATTGTGGAATTTTACGATAAGCAAGACGTACAGATACCCACACCGAACATAACACCTTTCCCAAACCGACTACCAGGAGCATGAGCTCGGGACGAATTCAAAGCATAGATGCCTGTTCCTGTCAAAGCTCCCGTGCCGATTATTTTGCAGGAGAGACATTCTTGAGGAGGATGATATACTTCGACATCGGAATTTTGCATACTCCAAAGAGAAGGTTAGGGCAGTCGAGCGTTGGCTCGATTTTCGTCGTCGAGGCTCTAAGCTGAGGTGTGCGTGCCGGCCGGCAGCTCCGGCATCCCCTTCTCCCCATTTTCAGTCCCAGGCAGTGGACGCATAGATCTCTAATGTAAGGGGGCTGCAGATCCATATAATATATATATTCAACACAGGCGCACTAGTTATATAAACTACATCATTAGTTCAGGTTGTCTTCTATAATGCTCTGAGTAAGTCATTCGTAAAGGACACCTGACTTGCCCCATCGGTTCTTCGAGCTTGGTGAAGGATTGAGACAGACGTATTAGGAAGATCACAGCGAACTCACTGAGATCGTCATGAAACAGAAACAGGACCGGGGTCTCCGTAAAATGATTGCGTCATTTTTTCCGTTATCATTGCTTGCCGTATTCTCTCTCCCATGCCCACATCACTGCCTCCTCTACATCCTCCGCTATCTTCGTGGGCTCATGTGCAGGTTCGCCGTTTGACGGTTCGTATACGCCTGTGCGAACAAGTATTGAGGGCCATCCATGGGCAGACGCTCCTGTGAAGAAATCGGGTTGAGCAATAAGACGAGCCATGATGGAGAAAGATGCACGGACCTGCTATATCTGCGGGAGAGGATGATGTTCATGCCTTAAAGAAAGAAGACGAGGGTATTTGGAATATAGGACGTTACCTGAAGCGGGATTATCTGACTCGGGGCATGAGAGACCGAAGTCGATACAAGACACAGGATGACGTACCTCCGACCATATAGCTACGGACGAGTTAGCGCATCAGGAGAGATCCGTCATCAGAGCATGAAGGAAGCGTACACATGCATGCCATCTGTTCCCTTGGCTCCTTCTTCATTCTTTCGCAACATTCCTCTCAAAACGCCCTCCGCAAAGACGTACGTGTCTCTACTCGGTTTCCCGAATTGAACATACGGATACTGCTTTCCATAGAACGCACGATAGACACCTTGAAACGCCTCTCTGAACGCGCCTTGCCCTAATCTAGGTTTTGGATGCAGAGCCTTCCAAATTAGATCGGGATTGGTAAAGATGAGTTCGACGGGTTCGGTTTCCGAGGGTGGTGAGCGGAGGACGTCCAGGATAATTTGAATATCTCTTCCCCAATCGCGGGGATCGTGGAAGACGAAGATTGCAGAGATTGGTTTGGGAAGATACGGTATATCAGGATACGTTGATGTCGATGACGACGAGGGAGAGGATGTTGATGAGAAGGGCCATATCCTATTCCATGAATCAGATGATGAATGATTCGATGACGAGTGAGGTACCCAGGGACTATGCGGAGTAGGTCGTGCGATGTATAAACACGCTTGAACCCGTACCTGCAAACGCTATCAAACACATCACTGCATCGGATCCGAGGTGAGGCCTTACCCGTGTGCCACGTCCTTGATTCCCTCCAGCCCTCCTAGCACCAATACGCCCTTGTTATGATACTTGTCAACAACACTCTTGAGCACCGTATGCGACTGTACGAGATGGTCCGGGGATATCTTGTGTTGAAGGATTGATGAAAGGGCTGTGGCACGTTCGAATTCAGCGCGACCCCCACCATTTGTTATCTACTTGTTGACGAACGCGTGAGGATAGGATGCTAGGAAGAGGGCGTGTTCATACGAGGATATATGGAATTGATCTTGTGACGCAAGGAGGATATGAGGGGGATTCAAGCTCGTTGAAAGAGAATGAACGAACAGTTTAAGAGGATTGGCGCCATCTAGAAACTTCAACACCCTCTGGCCCGCCGGGATAGCTTGATTATCGTGAACCAGTACGCCATCCTTCATCCCGTGAGCCCTTGATCTCTGTTCACGCCGATGAAAATAGGCATACTATATCAAATGCGAATGCCAATTTGATAGGTTTAGGAGCATGAGCTAGAAAATATGTTAGTCGTAGAAAGCATTTCGAGCAAATGATATACTTCGGATCGCTCGTTGGACATAGAGATGATTCGGCGATAGAAATCCTCTATGGAAACAAGGACGCGTAGCTTTTGCCAGTGATATTGTTCGTCCGAGTCCAACTATTGGGGTCATTTGGCCGATGATTCTCTGTGGAGATCAGAGTTTCAGCCAGATGCTTAGAACTCGTATACCATGTCAGTCACGTACATTCTGACACTTTCAGCCCCTATCTTAACTGATTATGACAAGTGCCTTGCATGAGCACCGTCGGTTGAGGTGACGAAGAGCTTCCGGTCGGATACCGGGTAAGGACCTGGACCACGGCGACCACGCGTCTGACCACGTTCAAGTTCATTCGATTCATTGCTCGATCAGCTCAATTACCGAAGGTCTCTTCTCTGCATGGTTCCGAAATATGAGTATCTAACCTTCAGCGTCATCGTAGGATGCCCATTGAACAACTCCCCCATGACTTGTTATATCTGATCATCTACGGATACATCCTCAAAGATTTCCACAGGAGCGTTGCCGTGACTCAGAAAGACACGCCGCGATGGCGTTGTATGTACTCATCCCAAGATATCCGAAGCCTTCGCCTCGTCTCCTCCTATTTCAACGCACACGTGGTGAATGACCCTCGCTACTGGGTCCAAATCACGATGCGAGGAAAAGGGACGATCCATCTAGCCCATCTGGCACTCACACGTTCCAAGGAATGCCCTCTGAACATAACACTCCTCACAAAGTTCGTGAGACGTAGTCCGAACGTTGACTATACCGAGCACTGGCACAGTCATGCTGAGGGCTTCAAGGTGATCGCCCAAGGTCTCTCGCGGTGCACACACCTCTACTTGTCGCTTGCTCGAGGCCTCGAGACAGAGGCCACCAATATCCCACCCAACCCCTATTCCGCCCCTGTCCTTCGTGTTCTCACTCTTATCGAGGAGAGCGCATTTGCGGAACGATCTTTCCATGACGACCGCCGAAATCGGACGCCCGATCCACCAGAGCCTGCCACTAGATTGTTTCACCCCATCCTGAACCTTCTTCACGACACAGGCCTACCAGCTCTTACGGATCTGTACATCGTGAACCTAGATATTTATAGGGCTGATTCACATGCTGCATCATGCATACCGTTTGAATCGCTCCGCACACTTAATTTCACGTTCAATCGACACAATTGGGCATTCCGCTACATCCCTGACACATTCTTGGGAACGGTCCTGACAAGATGCACTCAGATCGATTCCCTTTATATCGATTTCGCCGCGAGCTTGGAAACCATCCCCGATCGAGACATCTATGAGTTTGGAAGAACTTGCCGGACACTCTCATTAAAGCTCGTACAGTTCTCAGGAGCTTGGAACCGATCCCTCGAACTTTCTAACACGACGCACTTGACAATTTCGGGTACCTTAGGATTTGCCCATCCGCCCGTGGCTCAGAGGATCGTCCTCGACTTTCTTCAAGGCTGCCCCCGTTTGGAGTTCCTCGACTTCTCTATCCGAGATGCTCGGGACGACTGGGCCCCCGTTTTAGTACGGCGTGGAGCCTTTGAGCATCTTACTCAGCTGGTGCTCGAGATGAATCAGTCATTCACTTATATCCTCTTGGCGTCTTTTTCTTTTCCGGCCTTACAGCTTCTGGCTATAGAACCACTGGGCCGATTTCCTAACGAGCACGTCGGTGATTATTTCACGCTGCACGTCGTTGAGAAAATCGACCAGTTCAACGCTTTGACGACATTCGGGACGCGGAAAGGCAAAGATGTCTTCGACCTCTCAGTCTCTCTCTGGTCGCTCGTTCGGAAGATGCCAGAGCTTCAAACTCTTAATCTCTTCGGATACTTTATCAGTGGAGAAATATTCACCACTTTCGGCATTCGCCAGGATTCCACCAACGAATTCTTGTGTCCTAAACTCGAGACGATTATTATGCTATCAGAATTTACCGAAGAGATGGAACTTTCTGAACAGGCAGGCTGGGTTCATAATATTCGGAAAGACCCTTTGATCCGAATCCCAGCTCGACAAACTACACCCATCATCAGGACGGGACTGAAGGACACAGGCGGATGGTTTCGAATGTGGTTGTCCGGACACGACCTTTATACTAAACTGATAGGGACGCAAGCTTGACTGATGCTTGTTGGGTATCTACGAGTAATCGCGGCAGTATATCAGATACAGTAGCTTCAAAGGAGTGTGTAGAATACGAACCGACGGTCGTTATATACTGATCAACGCAGATTCGTGGATCCGGCGAGGAAAGATCAAGGTTTTACAATTGCTTTTCGAGAATTCGCAACACTATATCTGGATTTATCATCAAATGCTGGAACTCATACGCCGGAACTGTCCTCCCATCCAATGTGAATCCCAATTTCTCGTACCATGCCAAAACCTTGGGTCTGATCTCAAACACATATATGACACAAACAGAGACGTTCCAAGCCTCTTTCATATGATCCAACGCAAAGTTCAATAAAGATTTTCCAATCCCTCGCGATTGATAGTCGGGATGAACTGCGAAGAGCTCGATGTATCCCTGGATCGTCAATGGATGCTCGAGATTGGCCTCAGAATTAGCATTAGATCCGTGAGGCCTATCTTTGGCGCTGTTGTATGGTTGGATGCATCCCGCTACAACACCTTCTGGTTGAAGGACGGCAACGAAAATCGGTGCATTTCGCCGGGCACTGTCGTTTTCTTCCGATCCGGATATTCGAGCGCGTAGATCATCGGGTTCGATCCGAGGCGCTTTGATATTGTCCAGTCCATCTGTCCATCCTTGTTCGCCACGATAGGCTATGTTTATGAGCTCCATCAGGAAAGGAGCATCTGGGTCTTCTGCAGGACGGATGATGAGATCGGAGCGATGCTGGTACATTCAAAAACACTCTGTAGGTTATATGTGGTTGTAAAGGGAGAGTGAGCTTGCTTTCCATGCCCAAGGAATATCTCACCGAGCTTACTTCCGGAGTTCTGCGCTTATCGCACCCGATCGCTCTAAGAACGCATAAAGGTGCCGTTCCATTTTTGAGAGCGACTGCGCTCACGATATATGCGCTCGGGGGCTCATTCCTTCATCGGCCTGGTGGTCTAGTAGTATGATTCCTTGTTAGGGAGCTTGTGCGCTTATCGAGGAGGTCCCGGGTTCAATTCCCGGCCAGGCCCTTTTGCATTTCCAGTCAGTTGGGATATCTTTGTGACTTGTTTGCAGGGCGCCCCCTCCGGTTGTTGGAGACATCCACCTGCCTTTGTCTTGGCTGTGCTATTATTTTCATTTCGCCAGGAGTTTTGTCACGCTCTTTTCGTTTTTCCAGCACCGCGACTGTCAGGTCAACGTTGGAAACATGGAGGCAAAGCCTCCGTCATTTTCGGGCAAGTTTTTGATGTAACAGCACTCGCTCTGATTCCGAGTCGGCCTCCAGTCGCTCTACACTCATATAAGCCCAACGCCAAGCAAATTTAAAGTGCGGCAATATTCCCGAGTCGGGTACAAAAACTTGCCAAACAAGCAAGGATAGATGTACTTGTAGGACGTGCTGCAACGTTATGCCTAGCTGATTCTTTACTCGACTTCTATCGTATGGCTATATAAGAAAGGGGGAACAAATTCCACGAATTGTGATGGCGGCCGAAGCAGCAAGATTGGAAGAACTGTCTGTTCCGTGTAGCGACGAGCGCTTAGCGGAAGCAAATTCAAAACCTCGCTGAAGCTCTGTCCCCTGAACAGGAAACGGTCTTAAGCAGGGACAAGATGCTGTTCCACTGTCCAAGGCCCAGTTTCTGCCCCGGTTATCCAACCCGAGATAACTCGCTGGCCATTGGCAGTGGTTGAATTTGAACGCTTCAAATTATGTGGCTTTCGGAAATCATCGTCTTATTCATCCTTTTCATCGTCATCTCTACTCGCCCAGCTGTGATCAGCAGGATTAAGAGTCTCTTTGGACTGAAATATCATGGCTCTGGGGCTCGTTTACCTCCTGGGCCGCCTTTCGGTTGTTCACTGGCGAACGCTCGAAAGAACGGAGCGAGAGTTTGGGAGGAATACGCGCAATGGGCTACAGAATCTGGTATCATCCGACTCGTCTTCTCCACCTAGTCTTCTCTCTAACCACGAAAATGTTCAGGTCCATTGATGTATGTGACCTACGGCAGAACATCCCTCCTCCTAATATCTTCTGCCAAAATCGCCTCCGACCTCCTTAACAAACGTTCAAGAATTTATTCCGACCGTCCTTCCACGATCATGTTCGGCGAACTCATCGGTCAAGATCAAACCGTTTTCAGGACTCCCCTGAACGCGAGTAGATTCAAAATATATCGGAAGTTGATTGCAGATGAAATTGGAGGGTCGGGCGAACAGCGATATGTGAAAGTGATGGAAGAGCAAAGAGACGAGTTTTTATCGATGTTGAAAGACAATCCAGAGGGCTTTTTGACTCACATCAAAACGTGAGTAGCATATCTGTACCTCTGTTCATAGAAGGGTCGAGACTGACGAGATGTAGGAATGCAGCTGCGATCATTCTACGCGTTAGCTACGGTTACACTATCAAGGATCCGTCGACGGATGCATTCCTTGCCGAAATCCAAGAATACGTGCAAGCTCTGTCGAGCGAAGGGTCATTCGGAAAGTGGCTCGTAGATTCGTATCCTCTACGTCGGTTCTTATCCTTCTGAATCCCAAGGCCGAATGCTGACCTTGTATCTCTTTGAATGTAGTGAAATATTTACCGACGTGGTTCCCCGGCGCTTCATTCCACACATTCGCCAAAGAACAGAGAAAGCGCAACGAACGACTTGTTCGGGAGCCTAAAGAATGGGTCAAAGAACAGATGAAGAAGGGGACGGCTGAGCCGAGTTTCGTAGAGCGGATGTTGAGGCGCCTCGAGCACGAGGAGGAGGGGGTAGGGAAGCGGGAGAAAGGCAGCGGGACTATGGAAGAGCTTCTTGGATATGCCGCAGCTGCATTATACGTCGGCGGCGCAGACACGGTCAGTTTCTTGCCTTCAATTTCGCCTTTCCGTGGTTTGCTGACATTTATGGATTGTAGACCGTTGCGGTTGTCATGTCATTCTTTCTCCTCATGACTCAATATCCCACTATTCAGTCCCGCGCTCAAGCTGAAATCGACGGCTGGATATCATCCCATGATCGTCTACCTACGTCCGCCGATCGATTGCATCTTCCATATACCTTCGCTCTCGTCAAAGAAACAATGAGATTTCCTCCCGTCGTTCCGCTAGGCCTGCCACATCGACTGACGGATGACGATATATACGAGGGGATGTTCATTCCGAAAGGAACTACCGTGATTGGGAATATCTGGTTTGTGAATCTATCATCCATCGAGCGTAAGCGCTGATGATTCAAATGCATATAGGGCCATCTTACACGATTCTGAACTTTATCCTGATCCAATGACGTTCGATCCTACTCGTCATCTTCCTCAAGACATAATAGGACGTCCGCCTCAACCTGATCCGCTCGATTATACCTTTGGGTTCGGTCGTCGAGCTCGTCCAGGTAACCAGCCACCACACCTCTTCATATCTTCTCCGACTAACGCGCCTCGGACAGGGAATCAATTCGCCGTTACATCCTTGTTCATCACACTCTCATCCCTCCTCGCAGTTTTCGACATTCTACCGCCTCTCGATGAGCTCGGACAGGTCGAAGAGATGAATGTGGGGCATGGAGGAGGTACGGTGTCTCATCCACAGACATTCGAATGTCGGATCGTCCCGAGGGAAGGGTGGCAGGCGGTTTTGGAGGGTTTGAGCTTGAGGAGGGAGTAGGTCAGATATAAAATCGCTATGTCGGGACATGTATATTCTCTTGTTGCATTCGAAACCCCTTTCTCTATTTTTGGTACGGGTGTTAGCTATAGTACAAATATGTTGCTCTTAATCCTGAATTTATATCCTTTGTCTGCAGCAGTCGATGGGCGTCTATCACCATCGCTTCTCTTTTCAGCTCTCTTTTCGCTCACCTCAGGCTTGTCCTCAAGACATCAGTCGACGAGCTATGTCACTACTCCTATTCACAAACCTGGCTTCTTGATCAGTTAACCGTGGCTGTGTATGACCCAGCTCTCTCAATTTCCAGAGCGTCCACCCTACAGCGAGGCACAGCTACTCGCCGTCCAGCAGCGGTCAATTGTGTACTACAAGCGACCTTTCCTTAATCTTTCGACTTAACTGGAGATGCCGTTCCCTCTATTTAAGAGCATTGTCACAGCTAAGAATGGCCAAATCGTCGTTCTGGATTATTCTCCGTTCCTAGCGACACCAGGATCTTCGATCTCAGGCGTAGTTCGCGTCGACACCGAGCTCGCAAAGAAAAGTGGTCTGAAGGAGGTGACGGTCGAATTAGTGGGAGAACTAAGACTGTACGTCCATCCACCTAGAGCATCTGGATAAAGCAAGCTTGAGCTGACTCACGCTAGAGGTATTGATACTGCGGGAGGACAGACGCCTCACATTTGCCAAAAGAAGAACTTGTTTGAGGGCGACAACCTGAAAATCTCAGTATGGAAGAATACGACAGAGATCATTTATAACGATCTGCCAGAACGGAGCAAACTCGACAAGGAGTCATCACCACCGTCCTTTCAAGCCGCCATCGCCGAAAGCTCGGGGCTCATCGCCTTCCCCTTTTCCTTCCAGTTCCCCCACGATGTATCTCTCCCGCCTTCGTTCACCGATAATCTCTTCGTCACATATGCGGAGGGTATTGTCTCGTCTGTACAATATTTTGTGCAAGTCAAAGGTCTTCGCAACGAAATTCCCTCCCACGACTCTAATATCACCCTTGTTAAGCCGTTCGTTTATCTTCCTTTTGATCACAGTCCCCCTCCTCCTGTTCATGGAGTTACAATGAGAACATGGAAGGGAGGCTCAAACCCTACCAAAGCGGCGATGTTCGGCGAAAAGAAAGTTGGAGAAGTTCAAGTACACGTCCGTCTTCATCTACTCGTCGTCGTTTCATTTCATCTGAACTCTCTTTTTTCAAAAGCTCTCTGTACCCAATCTCCCAACATTCCCCCTCTCTCAACAAATTCCCACTTCAATCCGCGTCATCTGCTTCTCGCCCTACATGTCTTCAAGCGACTCTACAGATCCTACTTCATTCAAATTCCCTCTCCCGCCAACGACGCCCCAGGACTTAGAGCTGAAGCTTTCTCGACGTGTAGATGCCATGGCATGGAAACGAAAACATAGGATGCATCGGAAGATTGATCTAGGTTCTATAGCAGGTTTTGGTAAGAGTTCGACAGAGCGTGCCGGCGGTGGCGCTACAAGTCTGGTTCATGCGGAGGTCGGAGAACCGGCGTGGATACTCAGAGAAGATAATAAGAAGGAAGGAAGATGGAGACAAGAAGTCAGCTTTCATTCTGTGATGGTGTTCAACTGCTCGCCGACGTTCGAGCATGAGAATTTATCTATACGGGTTCGTCATTCCTCGCTGGCGCTGAGGCTTTCTTCTCATAACGTCTGCAGTATATCCTCGATCTGAAAATTCCCTTTCCCGGAATAGGCAATAATCTAGAATTGAGTGCTACGCTTCCACCCATCACGTCGGGAATTATTGCTGAGATCCCTGCGCTTGACGGAATCGAGAAGAAGCTGGACCTTCATCAGTGAGTTACTTCCTCGAGTTTGACCTGCGAAGTATTCATTTCGACACACTAGCTCGTACTTCGAGAAAGTGCCGATAGAGGGATACCCAGTTGACTGGAAGTGACAGGGCGACTTCATTTCTTTTATTACGTCGGGGGCTTTCCAGGAGGATCCATTAATTTCCGAATTTTACTTTATGATTTGAGTGATTGTAGAGGGGTATGTGTAGCTAGGCAGTACTGTAATTTATCCGTGGCTTCGAATTCATATGTGCTGCAGTCTCTGAATGAGTTCGCGAGCAATTCAGCGCTGAGTCAGCAACTTCGAAAAGTTTCATGGTGCTGGCGCGAACCGCGATGTCCGCAACAGCCCCGATGCAAAGCCTATTGAAGACTTGTTCAACGCTAGCGAAAATTGCATACGACTTCGAGGATGGATCCCACTCCTTCATCACCACCCCGGCCTTGAAATTCCGTCGACAAATCAGTGTTCATCTCTCGGATCATTACTAGTCAGCTTGTTCGTGGATCAATGGTGGCTCGGACTCCTCGGAGAGACAAGTCATTGACTAATTTTGCCCTACGATTTGGTTCCGTCTGCTACGAACATGAATCCTATGGATGGCAAGGTCGACGCGCAAAAGTGGAGGGTGCGTGGCAATGTGCACAAGATGGTTTCAGATTTCTCTGCCTCATCACCTGAAACACTTGCTACTGGTGACCATCATAGGGGTATGATAACCTACGTTATGGCCGACCTGGGCGTTGAGGGCTAACCTCAACAAACTCTGACGAACGGCGCACTCTCATCCTTTGTTGCATCATGACAGGAGGCTACCGTACAGATTCGTATTCTATCACCGATCAATCACTCAAAAACTGTATCCTAGTGCTCACTCTGATTGTCGCGTCAGAGCTTTGAATGGCTCATCTCAGCACGCTCACCTCTTCCCGATGGATTACGTGCTCCGCGGTCAGGGGAAGTCTAGGAAGACAGAAGGTTGATTCAAAGTACGCCGCCGCTGCCTATATATATGTCTCACTCATCTGTCACTCCGTCAAATCAGAACTAGCTGGCTAGTCCTTGCACTCATTCAACCTATACAGCAACCCCTCTTTTTCGTTCCTATCATCATCCACCATGCGCTGGTCGTTTGTAATTACTATTTCGGTCCTTCTCGTCCTTCCAGTTCCTTCACATGCCTATCCTGCTCGGGATCCAAGCGTGTCGGATGTATCGCTACAGGCC
Source organism: Sistotremastrum suecicum HHB10207 ss-3 (assembly GCA_001632355.1). Taxonomy (NCBI): domain Eukaryota; kingdom Fungi; phylum Basidiomycota; class Agaricomycetes; order Sistotremastrales; family Sistotremastraceae; genus Sistotremastrum; species Sistotremastrum suecicum. The sequence continues at coordinate 82,425 of KV428071.1, read as the reverse complement.
ACTGAAGGAGCAGAACATGTTCCTGGGGGACGTGACTCGGCAATCCACAGCCCCGACCACCAACGTCGAGCCAGCACGTCTGGTAGCATACCACCACCGGCCGTTCCTGCGACAAAAAAGACGAAAACTCCAAAGACAAAAGCTCCGAAGCAGACTTCGACTGGCACCGCAGCGACACCAGATACCGCGTCGCAAGATACTACCGACAATGATCAATCCTCCACAACCGCCGCTAGTACTCAAGACGCTGGTACTTCTACCACAGATACAGCGACACAGGATACCACCGCAACCAATGCTAACGCTCCGGCTCCGGCTCCAGCTAAGAAGAAGTCTAAGAGCGGAGGTACACCCGTGTGTGGGGTGAAGCTGCGCACCGCGACCAATAAGTCCTGTGAAGGTAGACTCGCTTTCACCTTCAGCGGTACCAGCACCGGCACCAGCCCCCGAGCAATGGCATCAAGCACCACGCCGCCGGCAGGAGTCAGTCTAGAATGCGGTACGTTTCGGTTCTATATCAAGAGTTTACCTGCAAATGAGAACAACGCTGATGACATCTCTGTCCATCACAGATCATGCACTTGAGTTGCAAGCCGTTAAATCTGTGCTGACCACATCCAACTTTTGCAATGTGATCAAAGAAATCCCCGGAGCAGATGCGGCTACTCTCATGGCGCCCATCATAACCGCAGTCAACGCTCAGTCCAATCTCTTTTTCCTCGATGAGAAAGTAAATGGGGCCGTAAGTGAATTTGCAAGCTACTATTCCGAGTTAATCCGGAGTTACGCGCAGAAAAGAGTTGTTGTTGCCAAGAGGGCTCAGAGCACACCGGTCGCCTTGAGCATTAGCGATAAGAAAGCCAAGAAAACAGCTCCTCTGTTTCCGGATGTTCTCGAATACCTCAAGTCTGATACTGTCAACTCAGGCTCCATTGCGGCCGCCAAAGCTGCGGATGTTGCCATCGCGGGTGTCATCGCAAAAGCCAATGAGGCCAATAAGGAAAAGCCTTCTGCTGCACTGACCAGTGCGTTGGTACGTCGTTCACGGCAAACTATCAGATTTCAAGGTCTAATTCTTTGGTCATGATAGGCTACGTATCAGAAAAGCTTTGCAGGGACTGCAGAGGTCAAAGGGGTCACAGTAGCAAATTTTTGGAATAACGTACTGGATGCTGTGGTCACTGCCTGATTAACCTGAGATCTCGGTGACACAAGCTTTATCCTTCGTCAACAATTCCATAGGGCGTAAATCTTCGGATAATATCCAGCATCCGCAGCTTTATAGGTCCTTTTGTGCAGCATGAAATGTGATCTGCGAATGGATGTTGCGCGGTAAATTTGTAGCTTCTCTGGTCATGAAATCAATTTTCTGAGAATTTCGTCCGCTTCCAATGGGTAACATCTCCGAAACGTGTTGAGTGCACATCTGGAAATCGTTATGCCAAGCTTGAGCCTGCTGGACTCTCACAGTGTAATTATAATACACTTGTATACGTAGCAGTTCTGGCAGTACTCTGGAGTTAACGGAGTTATCAACTTGGCCCAGACACGACTCAACTTGTTGCGGTACATGTCGTACATGCATCAGATCTAGACGAGGACCACTACATCTCGATATTCTTAATGAGTGACCGTAACTCAAATCGCGCATCCCTCTCGACCGGTCCCTGCGGCCCTGGCTGATACCGTGACCGCCATTCTCGCGGTGGCAATGCGTCCAGCTCTTCTTGGTTCAGCTCTCGTGGACGTTCGCGTTATTGCATTTGAACCCATCCTTTTCCAATGCAAAGAATTGGACTCAGCCGATCTTATATCACCAGCACAGGCCCGGGAAGAAGTGGCGAGCAGGATGGAATCACTCTCGAGTACAACCGGACGCTAAAGAAACCAGGTTCAAGAGTCAGTGGTTCGGTTGGATTGGATTCGGGTATTGCAAGCCAGAAGGGTGTTGAAGAAGTGACAGTTGGATTGATTGGGATTATCAAAACGTACGTCCATATTTTGTGGTTCCTTTATTCTGTCTTATTCTAGGAAAGGCACGTCGTCATCCAGCGGGGTGAAGCTACAGCTACATATCGAAGTCGACATATCTTCCTAGAAGAATCTTTATCACTTTGGAGAAGAGGAGACAACTCAACTTCCTCTCTCGATGGCTGGTGTGAATTCCCCTTTGCGTTTACGATTCCAAGCAACGCCGCAAATCTTCCACCTTCCTATACACTCCATACGAGCCGTATCGGGGGTTCAGCTCAGTACTTTATCAAAGTTACGGGGCGGAAAGCCGCTTGGTACAAGTTCAACGTGCGAATCTACAGCCCGTTTCCCTTCTTGCCTTTCGACGACAACCCACCGCCTGCCTGGGACATCGCTCGCACTCATACTGTCACTAGAGAAGTGAGTATGCGTAAAGGGATTCTGTTTAGAGGGCATGCTAAGGTTGAGGCAGAGGTGAGTTTTTTGAAATCACCACGACGACAGCTCATGCTGACGACTTGTTCTACCGCTAGCTGACGACACCGGATCTACCCTCTCTCCCGCTATTCCAAGATATACCCATGACTTTCTGTGTTCGCACTTTCTCTAAACCTCTTCCGGCGTCTGCAGCTCTAGACGTCTCAACCTTCTCCCGCCAACGACCCCAGATAAGGTCGAGCTCTCTCTTCAGTGTCTGACCTCCGTGACCGCCAGCGGGTATGAACGCGAGCATGTCTCCGAATATACTGGGATTAGCGGTTTTGGGGCGCATTCGGTCGCGCAATCTGTCGTGAAGCCCGTCGACGTCACCGTTCGAGAACCAGTCTGGATCAGTGAGACAGGGAGCAGTCCCGCCAATAAAGAAGCCAAGGAAGGGAGATGGTCGCAAGAAGTGGTATTCAAAGCGTCAATGAAGTTGACATGTCCGCCGACGTTCGACACTAAGCTTCTGAAGATCCGCGTATGTCCTCGTACCTTGCTCCCTTCAAGTTAGTCACTGACCGCTCATGAACGCAGTATGCATTGGAATCGAAGATCGTGTTTCCCGGATTGGGAAACACGTTCAAGATTGCGTGCAGTCCTGGGCCGATCTCATCAGGGGTATATTATAACTCGTATGTCGTGCAGGATGGACAAATCGAGGGCCAGCTGGATCTTCCTCCGTACGTGCTTTCTATTCAGAAATCACTGGGTCTGATCACTGGTTACTATTTAGGACCTACTGGGATGTTGTTGACGGCGATGACGATGACGATTACAATGGCAAGAAATAGAAATCGAACGCGCGCCTTTGAATTTTATGTATCCTCTTTCTTTCCGTCAAGGTGGTTTCTCGAGGGATCGCTCTAACTTGATACCTAAAGTGGATCAGGTCACAATTCACTTTAATAGTCATGTAATGCGTATGGCAGTATCTACAATATACTGTACTTGTAATATCCGATCAGTTATAGCATGTTCCTTCGGATCTCCGGGTCTCTACCACACATGACCTTCTCCTCCCGTCGTCTTCCCAGCTCTGTTCGCCATTTCTCTCCCAAACCACCATGAGCCACCCTCTGCTCCCGCTCTTGAAATCCCGCACCATCAACAGCGCAGGAGCGCGCAGCGGCAAAGCAGCATTCGGAGCCTGGCAAACTCTCCCAGGGATATTCTTCTCTCGTACACTCGCTGCTGCTTCAGAACATTTATCGTGGATATGTCTTGACTGTGAACATGGATTGATACCGTTGCAAGGAGGTGTGGCGGAGTGTATCACTGCGATTAACTCTGTTTCGTCTGGGATCGCGCCGAATAGGAAGGAAGCACCTAGCGTTCTAGTGAGGATTCCGGCGACGGGCGTTAGCACAGGAACTGGGTGGCAGATCAAGGTACGTTAACGAGCCCTGTATCTCAAGCCGATCTGAGAGCTGATGAAAAGAGTAGATCGCTTTGGATGCAGGTGCCCGAGGCGTTATCGTTCCCATGGTCAATAACGCATCAAAAGCGAAAGAGATAGTCCAAGATGCCAAGTTCCCACCCGCAGGCCGTCGAGGATACGGCAATCCATTCACTCATACTCTCTGGTACGCTTCCATACATTCTTCGATCTCTCGCCGGCTCGCTGATTACATATCATGAATGAAGGGATCAGAGCTTCACAGATTACATCAAACAAGCGAACGATAACATCCTAGTAATGGTCCAGATCGAAACCAAAGAAGCCGTGGATAATGTAGAAGGAATAGCAGCTGTGCCCGGCGTCGGTCGGTCCATTTCTCTCAAATTCGGCTTCTAGAGTCTATGGCTCATGATCGTCTAGATGTCCTTTTCATAGGCCCGTTCGACCTATCCCTCTCCCTCGGTTTCCCACCTCCTTCTCCTGATCCTCATCCCGAGGTAGAGAAGGTCATTACGCGGATCCGAGAAGCCGCACACAAAAATGGAAAATACTGGTGAGGACCCCTGTCTCCTCTAACTCAGTGTACGTTATTGACGACATACAACAGCGCTTTCTATTGTGGGACGGGTTCGCAGGCTCATCAACGCGCTGCTGAGGGCTTTGATATCGTGCGTTGAGATCTTCTCTGGCGGTGCTATCGCCAACGTTTACCGTGCTTATAGGTCTCTGTCATCAGCGATGTCGGTGCCATGAGCGAAGGTATCAGCAAGAACATTGCTACGGCCGCGGGAATTGAAGGCGGAGCCAGGCCTGCTGGCTATTGATCTTGAGATTCAAGTTAGTAGTGATACAATGATATTCAACTTTGTGACGCATGTACGATATTGGGGGAATAAAGGAACACACTTGACTCTTCATTTCTTATCCGAATCGAAATCGTCATCAGCATCAATGATCTCCCAATAAAATCTGCGATGTCAATGAGCTAAATGCTCATCGGAAGGAAGGCATAATACGCACGGAGGAAGATCCCACCGACTGGCAATACCTCTTTCCGACGATTCTTCAGGAGAGTAAATCCCAGAAGAAACATTACCGATATCCACATGCATCACGAAGACGTTCATCATTCCGGCAAAAGTGACTTTGAGTTGTAGAACATACTATCATAAGAATATGATGAGGGCTCATTGAAGTCAGTCAAGAAAATCGCTTACTTGAGTAATCAGAATCCCAGCATCAATGGAGGGCGGACATTTATTCAGGTTAAATGAGGATTTGAATGTGACTTCCTGGAACCATCTTCCTTCTTTGGCTTTCTTCTTATCGTCGTCCGGCGAGTCGGTCGTCCACCGAGGCTGCCCAATCACACGTTCCACCCTGGGTAAGGCGACTCCAGCATTCCAAACTGAATCGCCGAAACCTCCTACGGGATTTATATCGTTCAAGTGATTCCGCGTCTTTCCTTTCGCGGTAAGAGTAACCCGACATTGTAGAGTGAGATTGAGAGCATCAGGACTGGTTGGGGGAAGCGGGAAATTGAAGGTGGAAGGATCGGAGGAACAGGAGGAAGGAAGAGGCTTGGAGTAACAATGAATTTGAATAAGAACGGGAATATCTTGAAAGGGGGTAAATGAAGGAGCGTTAGGGAGTTGTATCTGAACGAATTGTCAGAGAGAGTAATGCATGGGACGGAATATATCAATGAGAACGCAATACTGACAAATCCTGCGACCTTAGCTTGGGCCCCGAACATAATCCCCTTCCGCATTTGAGTTTCTTTTTTGAAATGATGAGTTCGCGCAAGATCTAATGCAGGAGGTGGATTGAGATCAAACGGTCTGAATGGGAACGGGGCGTAAATCTGTAGCTTGAACTTGTACCAAGCCGATTTGCGTGCGGTTATTTTGACAAAATATCCCACCGAGCCTGCAGACTTTCCCGCTTGACAAGAATACGAAGGAGGCAGGCTGGGATCGTCGGCTGGAAGGTCGAAAGCGAATGGGAGAGTGCGGATGCCATTATTCTCCTTTGATGGAAGATCCGCGATGCGCCATAGAGTCAATTTGCGATGGAGAAAGACATGCTGCTCCTTGTACACAGTATCTCCATCTCTACTCGATACGACAACTGCCCTGTCGCGAGGTGAGTGTCATGTACCTCCGAGCTGAGACTCAACTCACGATTTAACCCTTCCAATCAATTCAATAGTCACCTCTTCTATGCCTTTCTGACGAACAGTCTGATCGTCTACTTTCACGACACCGCGAATGATAGAGCCAGGTTTTTTCAATCTCCTATCGTATTCCAGAGATATGCCATCCTGCTCTTCACCTCGCTCTGAAGTCATAAGATAGGATCGAGCAAGGCCAATTTTCTTCATCCTGGTGTACTAGGTCCTGGAGTCGAGGACAAGCAGTGAGAACAAGTGTCTTTGCTGAACGGCCGACCGAGCGGGTTGCTTCATCGCTGCGGGATTGGCTCGGGATGTGGCTCAGTTTGAGAGGCGATGATGGACGACATCAGGATTTCGACGAGCTGAATTGGTCGATGAAAAGAGATGAAAAGCATGATCAAGTTATTGGCGTTACCTGCAATTATCCTAGAGATACAACCACAGGATTTGAAGAACAGGTGAAAAGTGTAATCCGCTAAGTCCGTGGAACATATTCGGCCTCCGGAGATATCCGAATACAGCCGTCGCGAGTCGCACACTGATGTTTGTTGTTGTCTGACCGTAGTACAATTTCTCTTTACATTTTACTTCTCATACATGAACACATAGAAATTAGCTTATCTGGCGTGGATCCCCAGTAGCTCTAACGTGCGCATTCCAAAGGAACCGTGAGAATCAAGGCGGCATGCCCTGGCCTGCCGAGATCGCGCGCGAATCTGAGCCTGATCTCGACCCTCAAAGAGGCCTCTAACATGAACCGCACGCGTTTTCCGTTAGGCGACTGCTTTTGGCATTATTTCAACGTTTTAAAAAACTGATCATCGGAGTATTCATGTAGAATATTTATGCCGCTGAAGCAAGACAATCCAGAAGAAGCTCAAAATTTGATGACACTACAAGTGACACTAATTTACTCTCTGCCGGACCAAATATTTCTACTTGACACTTTCCGACACTGCAGAAAGCGATATATGTTAGCTCCTATAGATGAGAAGGTTAGGACACCACTCATGGAACACCCTCTGTTTCATCAAAGGCTAACAAAATACGGAAGGTTTCCGAGGCATAACTTTACGTATCTATCTGTGCGGGCACAAGTCCGTAGCTGCGGCGCAGCGCGTCAGGTTCACTTCATCAAATTCAACAGCCCTTCGGTCACCTTTTAAGTTTAGCCCGAAGATGACAGCCGACTCAGTTTTCAACTCTACGAGTCCCCCACTTTTCTCCCTCACAGAGCCAGAACGCTGCGACCATGAGATATGTCTATCTCCGAGCTTTCTGCACATTTGTTATGATTCACCTAGGAGCTGCGTTGGATAATGGTCTGGTAAGTTCTTAAAGTGTTCTCGTGCTTTTAGTTCAGTCCGTGCTGATTCCCCTAGGCTCGAACACCACAGATGGGGTGGGTATGTTATCTTCTATGCCTGCATATCGTATTTCAACTTTTGAATGCCGATGATATGTCTCTAGAACTCATGGGCGAAGTTTGGATGCGGAGTTTCAGAACAGGCGGTACTGTCAATGGCGCAAGCGATCGTAGAAACGGGTCTCGATAAATTCGGGTACCAATGTGGGATGACCTTTTTGCTGATCTTCTGCTGTTACTCACATGCATACCTCCTCAGATGTTGTGATAGATGATTGTAAGTCACCTCTTGTGTTCGAGGGCCCGACTTATATCATCCCTAGGCTGGCATGGCCCATCAAGAAATCGATCAACAGGCGCCCCTCTAGCTGATCCGACTCTCTTTCCGAACGGAATCAAGAAGTTGGCCGACGAGATTCATGGCCTTGGGCTCAAGGTACGAGTCCGCTCAAATGACTCTCTTGATGAATCCAACGGCTGAGATCTGAGCATTTAGCTTGGTCTTTATAGCTCGGCAGGCTCGTGAGCGCATCTTATCTTAATGGCAAGCGGCAAAGTTCTCATATGTGAACCTAGGATGACATGTGCCCGACGATTTGGTTCTCTTGGATACGAAGAGATTGATGCACAGACATATGCGGAATGGGGAATTGACTATCTCAGTGAGTTCCGTACACTTCAGCTCTTCCTCGGTACTTTGACATTTGATTAACACCTCGTACCCTACAGAATATGATAATTGTTACAACGAAGGGCAGTCTGGCACTCCCCTCATTTCCTACAATAGGTGAGAACAGCCTCACCTTATCTCTCTCACATACTTCTCATGTTGCGGAGTAGATATAGAAGGATGTTTGATGCGTTGAACGCAACAGGAAGACCGATACTATATTCAATGTGTAACTGGGGAGAAGACCAGCCCTGGAATTGGGCATCTGTAAGCATCTCTGATATCACTCAACTTTAAGCTTCTCGTATTAACTCCTCTTGCCGCCCTGAAGACCATTGCGAATTCATGGAGAGTATCCGGTGACCTCACCGACGTAGGAACAATATCTTTCCAGAAGAATTTGTCCTTATATGTATGTCACAGAATTTCGGAAGATACGACGATCGATGTCCTTGTACCAGCATGCTCGATTGTAAACTACCTGGTTTTTGTGAGTACTACACCCATGGCGCTCATAAAGTAAGTGAGCTCAATTATTTTCATTTTCATAGACTGTTCGGTAGCTCGTATCATTGATTTCGCGGCTCCGTTGGGTAGCAAAGCGGGAACAGGTGGCTGGAACGATCTTGACATCCTCGAGGTGAGTAGCAGTCTTCTATCCTGTCATAAATTCTATTTCTACCTGTGGTCGTGTTTCAAGGTGGGCAACGGGGGCATGACGAATGACGAGTACAGTAGGGATCATCCGTGCATGCCTTATATATTTGACTGAATCGATTTATATAGTAACTCATTTTTCAATGTGGTCAATCCTCAAAAGTCCTCTCCTACTCGGCAACGATCTAACTTCAATGGTAAACCCATTCAGCTCCTTTCCATATACACAGAAATGCTAAATGACTGGTCAAGTCGCAAGACACATTGGACATAATAACCAATGACGCTATCATCGCGCTCAATCAAGATCCAACTAACAGCGCCGCAAATCGTGTATTTAGTCGGTTAATCGAAGGCGGAGGCAGTCTCTCGCTGTGGGTTGGAAGTCTGGTAAATGGGTATGGCATTGCCAGAGAAGTAAATTTATTTCTCGTTCTGATATTTCCATGATAGGACAACCGTTGTGGCGATTATGAACACATCGTCGAAACACCAGCGCCTTCATCTCTCCTTCGACGAGATTTTCATCGACTGGGTATGTCCAAATCTTCCCCGGAAATTTCGCAAGTACATTGAATATCAATGACAACAGCTCCCGGCTCGGACGTTTTCATACCGTGTTTTCGACCTATGGCAGAAAACCCCCAGTAAAGCTGGCGAAACACTGGATTTTTCTCAATGGACTAATTCTCCGATATGGGGAGGTGATCTAGGTATACGGACGGCAGCTTTGTCTGGCATCGATGTTGGCGTTCACGCGACTAGAGTATTTAAATTTGTTCCTTGGTAAAAATCGCAATGCTTGCATCACACTGCTTCTGTATCGAATCCAGTCGTCCTAAAATACCCAGCGATGAACTACTGTTCGACTTGCCATTTATCTCGTGTCAAAACCAGAAACTTCCTCATCGTCCTCGTCCTCCGTTCAATACGCTCTGGGAGCAGCCCGTGCTTATTTTGTCGAGAGGTGAAAGCGTGACAGCTCTGGGCCAATAGAAGTACTGCCTAATGAATAAATCGCTTGCGTGAGCTTTCCGACCGCACGGATCGACATACTTAGCCTCTCACTTTGGTCTAAGATCAGTACCCGAAGGGTGATCATGATGCCTTGCCGCCGGCAGGTTTGATTCTCCAGACGAGAGTTGTGGTATGACCTGAACCCTGAAATCCCTGCAACAGCACCCGAATGAGTTCGGCATGATGTTGATTCAGGCACAAGATACAATGACGGTAGCACCCGTATCCTCACTCTTTTTCTCATCAGATTTCTAGATCTCCAATTGAGTCTCAAATAAGCTTGAACCATGACTAGTCGATTGATTCTACAGTGTGAACGTGCGCAGATAACAAAACGCCCCTTCGGCTTCTAGCCAGTCGGCTCTCGGTGCCAAACGGAGCCACTGTCAGTTGGAGTTTCAAAGTCGCTCTACTCACAGAATTCATGATCAGGTTCAAAAGACAATACACCAGATACACACCGCAATCGTTGGCACAGATATGGAAGGTGGGAACGCATTCCTGGTCTGTAGGATGTGCGTTGCAGCATTTTAAGCAATAATCTTGGCACTGTAAAATATCCAGGTCAATAATTTGCGCAAGCATCACCAAACTATAGATACTGACGGCAATAGTAGTGAATGGGTTCGGAAACTCAGTGCATACTGGTGGGTCCTGCGCGAGAACGAAAGTGGCGAAGAACAAAGTTAGAAGGGTAAATTCGAGCTTCATCGGAGTCGAGGTGGATACTGAAGGGAGTCACTGAGAAGCTATCTTTATAGGTATCAGTAGACGGTGTGAGCAGGTGTCCGCATCGAGGTGAATAATCGGAAGATGGCGGTGTCTGAGATGGCCTCGTTGCCGAATGGATAATTGTGCCCTCGCATCAGTGCACCTATATAAAGGTGTTCGGCAAGATAATATGGTCCTGAACATATGGCATCCTGGTATAATAGCCGTGACCCTCAGGCTTGTCGTGTGGATGCTGCTTGAATTGCAGTATCAGGAGTTCGTGGAAGTCGGATAGTCTGACTCCCAGAGCTCCGAGTCCAGGCAGTGATGAGTCCGGTGACACGAAGACTTTTCCAACACGCTTTGACGCCACAGGGATCCGGAGCGATTATGACCAAGGAATGTAGTTGAAGACACATATGCCTAGAGGTTTTGGAGTCCAATGCCCTATTCGCGGGTGCTGGCCACGTGAGTGCAGCTTTAGCAAATCAAGCGCAGTGAGGTTTTCATTTCAGACGGAAGTAGAATACGTGTTTGATGGCATCTAATGAGACCGCAGATAGGGTTGTGTGGTGTCCATGAACTAGCTTTTGGATATTACTGTACTCAATCAATCTTAAGTCCCAGTCACGTGTCACGGCCCCTCGAGATATTACATAATTTAGGTCCCATAACGCGTCACACAAGGCCACTGGGACTTAATTTATTTGAAAAAATTTCCGGGCCTGCCGGCCCTGGGACTTAGGTGGTCATTTGGGACCTAATTTTTGGTCATGTCACAGTAGCACCTGGGCTTTGGGACCTCGGGACTTAGTATTCCTAATTGTCACGGTCACAAATGCTGGGACCTAAGTTTGATTGAGTACAGTATCGAAGATTTGCAAGGAAATTGGTGGAATGGCCTGCGGCAAGCGCCCGCGAATTACCGAACGTCCAGATTTCGCTCCTGCCACGGATTCTGAGCAGCGTTGAGTTAAACCATCGCTCTGGGCTTGTAATCCTGCCTGACTATACACCATTCGTAAGCATGTTTGGTCCTAGCATCTACCCTTATGATGACATACGACCTTCAGCTCGAGCACGGTGTCTCGTACATTCAAGTCTTGCAGTGACGATACTACGGGAACCTTGCGAGCGATAGCCAGATCAATACTTCTCGAGCTCATCCAACATGATCTCGCGACATGGTGCAAAGGAATTGGGAAGCGTTCTGAGAAGAGCCAGCTCGCGTGAGTCACGATGGCAGAGTTCCAATTGACAGTTCAATCAACGTTTTTTTCAGAGTCGGCGGTCGCTCATCTCGCCTCAGAACCTGGACCGAGCAAGATTCAGGCCAGCAGCGAGGCAAAAGCGAGCTCATTACATACCTGGGACGATGCATTAGGCTCTGGGTTAGGCCAACCAGTCAACTCGGCTCGTCGCCCCCGTCTCCGCTTCGACCGTGAAAGCCAATATTTCTCACCCAACACATCCAACACATTCTTCTTCCCCAACGCTAGTCCCGGCTTGAGCAGGAGAAGTTACTCAACCCGACCCTCCCACTCCCAATCCACATCTCCATCACTTCCTGCTTCTCCATCTTCCTCCTGGGAACACGTCTTCTCAGACTTAGACGATCTTCCCAAATACGTTCCCCCTCTAAGCTCATCACGCTCTCGCCCTATGCCATCCACAGCCGAGAAAACAAAAATCCGTCGTCAAACGATGACAGCCCGAGAAATCAGCGCTTTCGACGATATGTTTACGATGATCTTCGACGCCGTTTCGGACGGTGCCTCAAAAGCGAAGAAAACAGGCTCAGGCTCTCTCCTTCCTTCCCTCGGCACACATCGCGACGATCCCTTATCTGACGTCGGAATTGGAAACAGTCCTTCGGAAGACGGGATGAGCTCATTGTTCGGGAAATTGAGGCGACATAGCAAGCACTTCGCATGGACATCGGAGACGGATGAGTTGCTGGACAGAAAGAAGGAGGCGATGGAGTTGTGCACTACCGATCAGGAACTATTGGAATGGGCAATGCAGAATGTATTTGAGGACTCGAAGAAGCACGAAGAGGAGGCTTTACGAGCCATCGCACTCGCCTCAGTCGATGGCAGCCCCACAGACGATACCGAATCCTCTCCTTCCAAAGGCCCTCCTACCCTTCAATGTCCTACTTACCCCTATATGGTCAGCGGTCTTATCAAAATGTTCCGCGAAAGATATCACGACCCCCATCTTGCCCTCTCCATCTTTGACCATGCCCGACATCTTTCCATTCCTTCCTACGTATTCGGATGCTCCACCGATACCTACAACGAACTCATCGAGACGCGGTGGAAGTGCTTCAGAGATCTGCGAGGCGTATGTGATGCGCTCGAAGAGATGCGTGTGAACGGTGTGGATATGGATACTCATACGAGTCGGTTGTTGGAGCAAGTGAGAAGAGAGACAGGAGATCGCAATTTGTGGGAAGAAGATACCGTCGGCTCCGGAGAAGTTTGGTCGATGTTAGAGAAGATCGAGAAGCTCGCTGCGGCCGATGCTCGAGACAAGAATCGAGCAGCTATTCGGGCTATGGGTGCGAAACGAAATCCCAGCCCGTGGAAGAATCGGGAAGAATGGAAAAGCGCCGGCGACGACTTAGATGGCTCTTCCACAAGGAAAGCTGGCACATCACCTTGGGAATTTAATGCATGGGATGCTCCGCCTCCACGCCCGTGGTTGAAGCCCAAAGATGATAACTTAGGGAAGTAGTATATCTACTAGTGTACTTTTAATAGAGAGATGCTAAGTACCAGTTGCAAGTAATACATATGAAGTAGGTATCGAAAGATCAACGGAAAGTGCAAATAATAATGTACAGATGCTATCAAAAGCTGTATACGAAAGAGAGCGAGATAGACAGGAAAACAATATAACTGTGCAAGATATAGCGAACTAAGCCGGCCGTTGACCTCGTGATCGTCGTGGGTTTCCTCCCGTGTGTACGTTGCCCGTTGCCCCTAATCCGTGTCGCGGAACGTAGTCTGGATCCACAACGTCGCACTTCAGATACAATAGTAGATTGTAGACAAAGATTTGCTCATATCTGTCACACTGTCAGTGAAGACTCCGATGGTAGATCGAAGGAGACTTACTGAGCATTCGTAAAGACCACCGCCATTGAATCCGAATTACACCGTAAAAGATTAGGCGCCATCACAAGCGCAAGATTAGCAGCTGTCATCTTCGTAGCCGTCTGCACCTTATCCTCTAAGAACAGTTGCAAAAAGCTAATGACGAAAAGCACGACCCGTCGATTGATCGTAGGTAATCGGGATATCATCGAAAGACACTCCTCCGGGTCCTTATTCGCTTCAGCACTTGCGGCGCACTGAATACAATCGTTGTATAACTCTTCGGGCACGAGTGGGTATTGTAGCTCCCGAAGCCAAAGTTTGAGCAACGAAGCGGGGATATGAGGATCGTTGATTCCATCGAGTGTATAGTATCCGCGATCAATGCGTGCCTTGAGCTCAGAGACGGTGTCTCCATCCCCCGGTACCCGGAATATGCCCTCCTGTTGTGTACCGCCCAGCGCAAGAATTCCATCGGCCAAGAAGGGTAAGATGATCGGAACCTTGAGCGAAGCATACGTCCGGCTTTGTATACGAAGAATGGTATCCAGAGGTTCGCCGAACGTCGAGGGATTAAAAGGCGCATCGGACGCGCTCTCGATTTCGCTCAATCCGGGAGCCTTTCCTCGAGGCCCTTTTTGAGATATGATAGGAAGACGACCGAGACAGTATTTCGCCATGACGTCGACTCTGCTCTCTTTTTGTCCTCGGCGTTGCTCGATGAAGGTCCGAAGGTAGGCTTCGAAGTTCTTGGAAGGCGGGAATGTGATGAGAAGTACGCTCATGAGCTGCCATCCTCGGAAGACGCTATCACTGCTCCTCGTTAATCCCGAGGCGTCGGCCGAATTGGAGGACTGTCACTCACGGTTGTGGATTCCCGCTCAGCTGTTTCACAAGCTGACAGTAGATCTCGTCGCGAAGCTCTCCATGAAGTATTCCCTCCCCGAGCATCCATCTTTCCTCTTCAAGGATGCCCTTCGCAACGGACCCGCCCGGAGACCGCCCCGGAGAACCAGGAGGCTGTCGTCGACCTTCGTACTCTCTGTCTCCCATTACTTGTTGGATGACTCTGAATATCCGGACGGCATCTTTGTGTAAGGTTTTATTGAGTAGAAGGAGGGGAGCCATAAGAGGGGCCTGAGCGATTATCAGAGGAGTTCGGCAAATGTTCGAGGATGAGATGTTTACCTTCTGCCACATCATCATGAGCTCCATAGGCACCTTCCGCTTGAATATAAAGCCCGTCCGATGAGTCGAGAAATACCGCTTCGCAAAATCAGACTCGACGAATTGTTGTATTTCATCCGCCAAATCCTGAGGAATGGTCCGACGCTCCCTACATCAAGTCATGGATCACTAACGCAGATGATGCACGATGACCGTCACGTACAGATCCTGTTGATAAAGTTCCGATAGTCCATGTTGATTATTATCGAGCGTTGATCCGTTCGTAGATGTACTCGTCCCTCTCGTCTGAGTCTGCGCCACCAGAATAGGTTTGTTGGCTTTGATGCGTAAGGAACTCGGAGCATTGGGATGAGTGGCATCTGCAGAGTAGAGAGCGGCGTGTGAGATGAGAGTCTTCTCTGACTGATGAGAAGAACGAGGGTGACGGGAGTGAGCGTCTCCCTTGGGAGATGGTGTGTAAATGAATGTAAATGCTGGCCCGAGGCACATGGTAGAAGGAAAGAAAGAAGTTGAGGTGAAATGGAGAATGAAGCAACGACAATGGATGGCAACAAAATGAGTAGTTGTGCCACCAAAGAACAATGACTGCGAGTGCATTATAGGCCGCCGATATCGCCGAAGCCGCTTTCCTCTAAGCCGAGCCGAGCCGAGTGCGTTGCATCAGTCTGTAGGTGCGATGCTATCCCTTCAGGAGCGTCCACGTCGTTTGCTAGCCAACAAGGAGGAAGAAGAGAAGACGGAAAGAAAACGAAATAATGAATTTCCGCGAGGCGCTGACTCACCAACTTTAGCAGGTCCACTAATCTCCTTCCCATTCACATTCACCGCTCCTTCTTTCCCTTTCGCCTTCATGCTAGTCGTCGATATCTTCCGAACTCTGCCTGGACTGGGATTTGGAGCCGTCAATCCGCCTCCCATCCGAGGAGGGGACGTCGACCGACCATTTTGGTTTTGAATTCGTTGGGGGCTTGGAGGAGTGCTGTTATACGGACTGCGAGAAGGACTGTGCGTCATCTTCGCATGCGCGTGCATATCCGGTTGAGAGAGATTGTTGTGATTGTGACGCATCGCGAGCATCTCCGCTGCTGCGTCAAGACTTGGATTCGCAGGATGTGGACGATACGACAGGACAGTTCCTGAGCCTGGTGAAGCTGATGACTTGGTCCTGTCACGAATGCCATTCGCATTGCCGTTAACATGTCCAGGAGTACCGTTCCGAGTCGGTGAGGGAGGTACACTTCGAGTAGGACTCGGAGGTGATTTCTTCGCTCTCGTCGTACTGGCCCCACTCGAACTCGACCTCCTCCGTTCAGAAGTAGGCGACCCGTTCCTCGGCCCGGGGGAGAGTGACTGTCTAGGACTAGGCGCAATGCTCGAATTATCTCCGACTTCTGTCCCAGGTGGACTTCCAGGGATAGTCGGTAAGTGAGGTGTACCCTCCAGGCTCAAGTTGTGAGCATGAGCGTGATGGGGATGCCAGACTCCTCGTGGTACTGGCCCACCAATTGAACTACGATCATCGCTAGAGAAGCTCCGTCGCATGCTTTCTCTACCGGGTGGATGGATTGAGTCCGAAGGTGACGATGGGGTATCTTTCAAGTCTGCGGAGAAGGAACGGGAACGGCGGTTGAGGGAAGGGTGGGTGTTTGCGGATGCCGGTGCTGCAGCATTGTTGACTGCTTGGAGCGATGCGCCGATCGAGGAATAATTTTGGGACATTCGTTGCGAGAATCGACGAGCAATTGAAGAGTCCTGGTCTCCGTTTAGTATAATTTTGGATATTTGAAGAGTGATGCGCTACCTGGAGGATACCAAGTGGTATCACGAAACCGTCTGGACGATCCCATACCGTCTCTCCACTCTTTGTATGATAATAGTACGGTATTCCGCGCGACTCGTCGTTTATCTCCCACCATTCTCCTTGATCCGAAGGGGGGAGGCTGAAAGTCGTCAGTATGAGGTACAACATGCTCTCAGAGCGAAGATCACATACACAAAGTTGCCAACAGGCGGATCCCAACTTACGTCTCCAGTTGCAGGACACGCAAAGAACGATGCGCCGCTCTATCCTCTTATGAGCGTGTGAACTCCAATAGCATAAGAAAAAGTGCACAGACCTGCGGATCAACTAGCGTCACCCAAAATCGCGACCCCCATTCCTCCCCGTCACCGCCAGCTGAGAGTATAGACGTCTTTGTCGTCCTTGGAATTGGTTGACCAGGACCGTGAGAGTCGCTGGAGGTCAAACGAATCTCGGGTGCTTTGCCTTTATCGTGACCATTTGGAAGAGCAAATTCAACAGATTGTGGGCGACTTTGAGGTCCTTCAGATGTTACACCAGACATAGGACGGCCATTAGCCATATTATACGATTTCTTTCAGATGAGGTTAGTTTTCGAGGTAGCAGTGGACCTAGGAAGCCGGGAAGATCGAGGCGAACGTGCTGGTGGTGCAATTGAGAAGAAAAGAGTGTCTATATGAAACGTTGATAGCGCAATGAGCGAAACGAAGGGCAGATGGTTGAAATGAAGAGACAACGAGGCAGAACGCAGCGAGCGAATGCTGAAGGGGAGTTCCGAATCCCGATAGGTAGAATGTGGCGCCGATGTCCGACGTCCGATCCGAGACTTGCCTATCTTTGAGTCTTTGGTCTTGTTTGGTCAGGCGCTCATCAAGCTTTCCAACATGTCATCCCTGGCGACGACTTCGACGAACGGACGACCACCGCATAAGAGGCAGAAGAAAAGTCACAACAATATTCCTGCTAACGCTGACATTATCGACATCTCCTCTGATGATGAGAATGTCCCTCCTCCGGCGAGAGCCAGGCCTGCCTTAGTCCCTGTTGTAGAGCTCGTCTCAAGTCGACCTGAACCCGTGCCACTCATCCCATCGGGCACTCCTCCTACAAAGCTGGCAGAACAACCACAGAGAAGACATCCACTGCAGACATTTGATGGATTTAAACCTGCTCCTGTGCCGGAGGGGAGCCAGAGACGACCGTTCCTGCAGACAGTGGTAGGTGGCACAGTGTCTTTCTTCTCGAACATATACTAACCTCTTGCCAGATGTCAAGTGAGCCGGCTTCTGCGCCCGTAGCAAGCTCGAGTCAAGATCAAACGAAACTCGTGGCGTTGGGGAAGGAGGTGGCAGCTCTGGTCGGTCCCATTCCTTTGTCAACGTCTTCAATTCAAATGAAATATTGTGCAGAAAAGACAATTGGTAGACACGAAGAACGAACTCGCCGCCGTGTGTAACATCCTTCGCTCTCCCTTCCTTCTACTTATCATCCTGTCTTAGTATCACCTGCTGTCGGAGGAGCAAGCCACAGCCATCAGAGACGTTAACGATGCTCAAACTCGAGTACGCTCTTTCACCCTTCCACCTTATCTCTCTAATTTTTTTTCTCCTAGCTGAAAGCGGAATTTCAACAATTGAAACACGACTTGAAGAAAGCGAAGAAATCCGTTCAAGCCGCACCCGTGAGTCGACCTCCTTCCCATTCTATGCGTCGCTCAATTCCTCTCAGAATCTAAACCCACTGAGCGATCTTATCACCTGCGAAATCTGCACTCTAACAATGTGGGAGCCCTACACGTACGTTTCCATCCCATCCCACCTTTCTCCCTCCTCATCGTCACCCTCGTGGTCTCCCAGTCTCTCCCAATGCGGCCACACCTATTGCGCAACATGCCTCTCAGATTGGTTCCTCCAAAACGCTCGCTCCGGCGTCCGATACACCTGTCCCACATGCCGCGCAGCTGTCCAAATCGCTCCAGTTCAAGCATACAAAATGAAAGAATTCATCGAGATGATCGCTAAACAAGTTACTCCGAATGAACGACCGCCGAGGCAGGATGGAGCTCAGAATCCGTTTGCGAGATTCTTCGGGGGAATAGCTTGGGGGTACCGGTAACGGCTTGCTGGGCATGTCGAATCGTTGAACCTGTGGAACGCAGCTGACACTCGAAGTGCAGCGAGTGTCGTGTTGGTCTTACTGTCAAGTACATCATCGGGCTATAGTATTGTACTCTCTCCATCTCGCATAGGTATCATTTATAACACATTCTTCCTACTCTCATTTCGTTATATCTACCCTATCCAAATACACTCTCCCATTCCTCTAACTATCTAACCGATCCGCACGAAAGCCTCGGCGAAAGGAAACAGTAACGAAGAAGCAGGCCGAGGAGAACATCCGATATCCCCGAAAGTCCGATGCTATATAATCCCAAACCTTATTCCTTCCCTCTTCCACACCGCCATGACCTTATCACTTCCCGCCTACTCTCTTTTCTACAAAGAGAGTCCTCCGGCTCGAAGACATTTATGATTGGCAAGACTGAACTAAAAGCTTCGCTTTCGCTAGCAGCCGTATGCCTCCGGGCGATGAATGTCTCCTAGATAGTGGTGAAAGCTACATCACGTCTCGTCATATCGCGGTACGTACTATATATTTGGCTCGGTCGATGTATTGGTCGATGTATTGGTGCATGGAAGTGGTCGATGGAAGTGGTTGACTGTTGACAACTGGTTGTGGGAGGTCCTGGTGATGGATGGAGGCAGCATTTGTGAGGGAT
Organism: Sistotremastrum suecicum HHB10207 ss-3; assembly: GCA_001632355.1. NCBI lineage: Eukaryota > Fungi > Basidiomycota > Agaricomycetes > Sistotremastrales > Sistotremastraceae > Sistotremastrum > Sistotremastrum suecicum. The sequence continues at coordinate 63,103 of KV428071.1, read as the reverse complement.
GAGCGACTTGTGCGTACTTTGACTACACGCCACTTTGGCGTCACCGTCCTGGCGTGAGTATCCGTCGGGTCGGTGTGTCGGTGTGGGGTCGGTCTTTCACGGTTCTGCTACATGACTATCTTCATCTCGCAAGTCATGCCTCTTTGACTTACATCGATGTTATACATTTATTACACTATTGTTCCATTCATTGTTCAATTGATTCACCCATCTTTGTCAAAACTCATTTCGTTCATGTGTGTGCGCTTTTTGAGGTTATGCTATGTCCTATATCGAAGCCATTCAAGTTTGCCGTCTACAAGTCGTGACAGCTGTATCCGGATGGCTCGGGCGGTCATACTCATTATACATACAATCTTCAACATTTTTTAAAGCCTGGAGTCGAACCTGGAGCGTAAATTACGGTGATGCAAATAACTTGATCATGCTTTTCGTCTCACCTCATAGATCATCGCAGTTCGCCGAAAATCCTGATGTTGTCCAGCATCGCCTCTCGAACAGAGCCACATCCCGCAGCGATGAAGCAACCCGCTCGGTCGGCTGTTCAGCAAAGACACTTCTTCTCACTGCTTATCCTCGACATCAGGACCTAGTGCAACAGGATGAAGAAATTTGGTCTTGGACGATCCTATCTTATGACCTCGGAGCAAGGTGAGGAACAGGATGGCATATCTTTGGAATACGACAGAAGATTGAAGAAACCTGGCTCTATCGTTCGTGGCATCGTGAAAGTGAACGATCAGACTGTTCGTCAGAAGGGCATAGAGGAGGTGACTATCGAATTGATCGGCAGGGTGAAGGCGTGAGTCCAGTCTCAGCTCTGAGATCTGAGGTTCATGACACTCACCTCACGACAGCGCAGTTGTTATATCGACGGGAGATGGAGATACCGTTTACAACGAGCAGCATATCTTCCTTCACCGCAAATCGACTCTATGGCGTACCTCTGATGTCCGACCGAACGAGAATAACGGCATCCGTACCCTCCCATTCGCATTCGATCTTCCGGCGAATGATCCAAATCTGCCCCCATCCTATTCCTGTCGAGCGGGAAAGTCAGCGGGCTCGGTGGGATATTTCATCAAAATCGTCGCACGAAACTCGGCTTGGTACAAGTTCAAGCTACAGATCTACGCCCCGTTTCCCTTCAGACCGTTTGATCTAAATCCACCTCCTGCATTGGATCTTGCGCGAACTCATTATTTCAAAAAAGAAACTCAAATGCGGAAGGGGATCATGTTCGGGGCTCAAGCTAAGGTCATAGGGTTTGTCAGTATTGTGTTCTTGTCGATATTCCGTCTCTAACGCATACGCCTTCTGATCATGCGTTCAGATGAAGCTCCCTAGGGCGACTTTACTCACTCCCTTCCAGGAAATCCCCGTCCTTATTCATCTCCAGTGCTATTCAAAGCCTCTTCCTTCGTCTTGTTCCTCTAATCCTTCATCCTTCGATTTCCCTCTTCCCCCAACAAGTCCTGATGCTCTCAGTCTCACCCTACAATGTTGCGTTACTCTCCACGCGAAAGGAAGGACGCATAATCACCCGAACAATATATGTGCCGTAGGAGGTTTCGGCGATTCAGTTTGCAATGCTGGGGTGGCCTTACCCAAGGTCCAATGTATGATTGGGCAACCTCAGTGGGAGACTGACTCGCCGAACGATACAAAGAACCCAGCCAAAGAAGGAAGATGGTTCCAAGAAGTCATCTTCAAATCCTCGTTCAACCTGAATAAATGTCCGCCTTCCATTGACACTGGGCTTCTGACGACTCAAGTAAGCGCTTTCCTTGACCGGCTTCATTGAGTCCTCATCATCTTTTGGTGCTAGTATGCACTCCAACTCAAAGTCACTTTTGGTGGGATTAGGAACGTATTCATAATGCTTGTGAAACTCGGAAATGTGTCTTCTGGAATCTACTCTTTTGACGAGGAATCGTCGGAGAGAGGACTTGCAAGTCGGTGGGATCTACCTCCGTGCGTATCGAATGTTCCGACCGAGAAGCATTCGACTTATAGGTGTCTCAGATTTTATTGGGAAGTCGTTGATGCCGACGATGATTTCGAATCAGATAAGAAATAAAGAGTCAAATATGTTCCTTTCTTCCGCCGTTATCGTACATGCATGTATCTTGAAGTTGAATATCACTGTTTCATTACCAGAATATTGAGCCTGAAGACAAGGTTGAATGTTGAACTTTCAACATGAGGCCATCACCGGGAGTTACCGATTCGACGATTCAAGAGTTGATCGAAATGCAGCCCCGGCGCAGTCCAGCTGCTGCTGTGCTACTTTCACCGTTCTCAGTCTTTCCCGATGTCGTTGGATACACCATTAGCAAGCTCATCTATCAAGGAGCTGGCTAGCTTCCCAGAAGAGCAGACATCAACGCTACCACCTCAGACTGATCCATTCGACACGCCAATCTTCCGTGAACTAGTCACTCTCATTCGGGATCAAAATGTTTCATCCAAAGAACAAGCCGCAACGCTCAAATGTCAACAAACCACGATGTCCCTCATGCAAAAGACCCTAGAAACCCACGCAGAGCACCTCAAGACTCTCACCAAGGACGTACTAAAAGGTACCCACCCATCTCTCCTCCCCGCCATCCAATCTGATAGCAATGCAGATAATCAACCATACGAACAAAAAGATACAGATGACGAGTCAACATGCACTGCCCTGTTCGAAATCGCGATGTCAAAGACGAAAGAAGAAGTAGAGGAGTGGATTAAGAGGATGGATGTTTCGCTGGTTTTCGTGAGTTTTCTTTTGATTTTCGGTTTGGAGGGCGAGGATTGAGAGAGTTCAGATTGCGCTTTTCTCAGCTGTGCTTACGGCGTTCCTCGTTCCCGCTATTCAAAATCTCGTCCCGCCTTCTGGCTCCGATGGCACGGGCGCGAATTCTTCTCTTCCTGCTCCTGCTCCTGCAGTTTCGGATCAGAACATTTGTATCTTATGGTATCTAGCTCTCATCCTCGCGGTAAGCCATCGTCATAACTTCTGATGGAACACCATCCTCACGCGTCCAATGTCAGATCTCAAACGCAGTCCTCTCCGTGCTCGGCCGTCAATGGATGTCAAAACTCACAACTCGGCCACAAGGGCCAACATACAAAGAACGTCTCCTCCTCCACCTCTCCCGCGAAAAACTCGCAAAGAAATGGCTCGCCTACCTCGTCGAAACTCTCCATTTTCTCCTCCTCTCTTCCATCAGCCTATTCATGTTCGGCCTTTTATATCAACTTCGGATACTCGGACTTGGAAATGGGGAAGGGTTTGGAAGTGGACCGATGAAGAGGGTGACGGCTACTTGGGGACTCGGAGTCGTCCTCGAGGGAGGTGTGGCTGCGGTCATGGTCGCTGCGACAGTGCATGGAGTGATATACGACGTATCGCCCTTCTCAGGCCCATTCAGTCGTTCAATCCTCTCCTTCATCAAATTCCTCTCATCCACATTCCAATCCTCCATGGAATACGTGTCCGAGATAGCCGATTGGCTCGACAATCGAATTGACTCAATCCCATTCTATCGACTTCTCCCTCCCATCACTCGTTGTATCCTATTCATACCCTACCTCGCGTCCCTCCTCCAAAACTCCCTCGTGACACTCAAAACCTCCAACCCCAAAGAATTCATCGAAGCCTACCTCTCCCTCCTCTCACAATCCAACGACCCAAACCTCCTCGAACGAGCAATCGGCTCATTCTCCCTCGTCGGCTGGGTGAAATATTGTTCCGGAAACGGAAAATGGGATGATATCGAGCTGTCGGTTAAGATGTTGAAGAAAGCCTACACGCGTTTAACTGCGTCTGATACGTCCTTTCGGGTCCATCAGACTCTTAAAGCCCGTCTCCGATCTTTCATTCGAGGATGTCGCGAGAGTGGTATAAGACCTCATCAACTCCAACTTGAATATCTGACTTATAGATGTTCATTCCCTGATGAATTCGCGGTCCAGGTGGGGCTTTGTTCATTGGGAGAGAATAATTCGGATTTGGCACCGCTCGCGGAAGAGGGGATGAATGGTGGTCGGGAAGAGGGATTCGAGAAGTGTATTGGGGGAGTTTTGGGGTCTTATCAGAGTGCTGGAGAGGGAGGAGAGGGGGGAGGGAAGGCTGGATATCGAAGACACATATATGATCTCGCACAGGGATATGTTGAGAAACTCATCACCGCCCTATCCTCTTCTTCCAACTCTTCCACCTCTCCCAATTCTCCCTCCGCTTCCGCCACCGCCGTCGTCAAAGCCGATGCGAAAGCTAAACTCCACAAGATATTCGCCGATGTCGATCCGGGAGACCTGATCAAATCATTCGTATTATCTCCTTTCGAGACCTATCCTTCGCTCGTCGAGTTCGTAGCGAAGGGAAAGAAGAAGAGGTTGATGCGGATCTTAATCGAGTTTGTCGAGGATTGTGAGAAGAGGGGTGAAGCAGGGAGAGTATCGACGGCTTGTCTTTGTCAAGTGTTCATTATTCTGGCATCTCCCGACACCGACACCGACGCTCATATCAACTACAATGCTGATGCCAGCCCCAACTGGATAGTCAACATCGATGCGGACGCGGATGCCGACGAACATAATCACAATGACGATGACGAGGGTTCCGAAATCGATCTGGACTTGACACCGTTCCTGAACCACATAACGAAATACCCAGACTACTTCCGCTGGTCCCAAACAACCGATATCCTCCTCTCCCCTCCTTCCCCTCCCTCCCCTCCCTCCCCTTCCTCCCCTTCCTCCCCTTTTTCCTCCCCCTCCTCGTCACCGACCTCGTCACCCTATGCACTTAGGATCAACCGCGTCTCCGAGTTGGGGGTGTTGAGAAGATTTTTGGAACTGTGTACGGAGATGGTAGGGTATAATCGGTGGGGTGGGGTTGAGAGGTATGTGAGGGAGGGGAGTTGTTTGAGGGCGAGAGAACTTTTGGAAGGTGCGTTTGGTTCTTTTTTCGTGTCTTTTCTTTTTATTGTTGATTGATGGTTTGCTTGGGTAGAACTTGATGTTATTGAGTGTGCGAGAGAGGGAAGAGAGACAGAGATCGAGACAGAGATCGAGGCGGTTTCGCAGGCGGGAGGTGTTGTGATTCAGATCGAGATGGATGAACATCTGAATACGGAGGTATGAGACGTGTATGTGATGGAATATACTGATAATATCGTACATGGAGTATTGAGAAGAGAGACACACAGAAATACATATCGACATATATACAGGTCGGAACAGAATGAACGAAGAGAATGAAAAAAAGGAAAAGCGAGAAGACTAGTAATACAGGATACACGAGACCGCGAGCGAAGATAGCAGAAAGGAAAAAGCAGAAAGAAGACATGAAACCAGAAAGCAATTGAGAACGGAGAAAAGAAGGAACCAAAATAGGCGAATGATAGTGCATGATGATGATTATGAAGACAGGTACGCTGGTTGTCTGCCGCTCGGATCTGGATTTGTCCCTGTCGAGGTAACGTCCCAATACGATCTACGATCCATTAGTTCGTTCGAATTCAAATAGAAGTAAAAGGACATAGACATACGGCGGAAGTTCCCTCACCCCCCTCCCAGCCAAATTATCATCTCCAAATCCAAATGCCCCTCCTCTCGCCCCCATCCCCATCATCCCCATCCCCATCCCCATCCCCATCGCCCCTGTCGCCCCCATCGAACTCGTCGGATAAATCCCACTACTCACATCCAAAGGCCCAACATTCAAAAGCAAATTATTATTCAACCCCGAAAATGGAACGCGCAGCTGGATATAATATTTCGTGCTTAGAAGACGGGTGGAGAAGGAGGGAGGGAGAGTGGTGGGGAGAGTGAGGGTTGTGCTGAGGGTGAGTTTTTGGGTGAAGTGCCCGAGGCCTTGGCCTTGGCCTTCTGGAGGAGACGGAGGCGAGGAAGGAGCGTGGAATGTTGGAGAGGATGATAGAGACGAGGGTGACGAAGGAGTTTGAGGTGAGGACGGCGAAGAAGGTGATGGAGGGGAGGAGGGGATCCATGTAGGTTGTGAAATTTCAAGCGTCGCATTCTTCTTCCAATCTCCAAGTCCCCCACACCCACTCACATCGCTCTGACCCTTCACTTGCTCCAGCCCACTTGCATCGCCCTCCCGTCCCGCAACAATTTCCCACCCAACCATCCTCTCCCTCCCTCCCCCTCCCCCAGCACTACTATTCGCCGAATTAGTGCTCAACTTCACACAACACGCAAGTCTCAAATCGAATCCATCAACACCATTCGGTAATTTCGGAAATTTAAATTTCTCAGGATGAGAGGACGATGAGGGGGGAAGGGGTGGGGAGATGGATTGGAGAGTTATTAGGATTGAGAGGGGGTGGTTTAATGGTAATGACGGAAGGGAAGGTAATACGACCTGTTCATTATCAAAAGGGATGTTAGGGTGTGTGTGGATGGGAGGAGGGAGGGAGGGACGTACGGATGCGTGGATTGTTGCGGGGGGCGAGAAGAATGCGTATGGAGGACGGAGCGAAAGGGATGTTTTGTAGATTTTGGGAGGGCGGGGTGTTAACGTCGAGGTCGTGGAATAAGAGTACAACGACGAAGTCTCGGACGGAGGTGCAGAAGGGGATAAAGGCAGAGGCGACCACGGAGGAGAAGGTAGAGAAGAGTGAGAGGAAGATGATGAGAGCGCGAGATCGAGTGGGACGAATGTGATAGGTCGTGTGATTTGGATATTTGACCGACCGATGTTTATTCTGTTCCATGCCAATGAAGTCGACTCGGTCCCCGAACAAGGAGGAGATTTGATTCCGAGAAGATGGACGGTGTATGTTACCGATCCGCCAATATCGTCATGATGTAATTTGAACGAAGGAGGCAAAGAGGGCGAGATGGGAATATCAAAAGCGAAAGGAATCGAAATTTCGTCCGTCCGAGAATTCGTAGGAATTTGAGCGGTCCAGAGAGATTGAGAGAGGTCAATGAGCGGTTTATCGAGCGTCCCAAGTTGATTCATGTCCACTCCGAATTGAGAAACGAATACGTTCGTTTTAACCTCTCCAATAAGTTTCACGACGACTTCATTTATCCCACTTGCTCGTACGAGCGGTAAATTGAGTCGTACGACCCCAGAGATAGCTTCAGGTCCCGGAGTGACTGGGCCTTGTTTTAGGGAGAGGGAGAGAGCGGATGAGTGAGGAGAGGACATTGCGGGAGGAGGAGAGAAGATCCGCTGCCAGTGGGAAGGGAATGGGAAGGGGAAGGCACCGTACGACTAGTACGCTAGGCTAAGGATAGGTCAGGCACAATCTGCGTTCCAGACTTTCGTGCGCCAGCCTCAGCGCCACCAGCCTCGACTGCATTGGATTGGGTCTCGTGCGCTCTCGCTCTCGTTCTGTTGGACGTAAAAACATTTGAAGGAGATAGAGGGGGTGGACAAGCTTAGATGTAGGCGTCTATCGTTCGCAGATAAATATGTTCCCGTTCGCCGTGCGATCCCGACATACTCTTTTTACTCAGAATTATATTTCCAATGCTAAATCCTCATCTTTGAACTTGAACGTGCTCCGCTGCGATGCCCTCTGATGTGGTCGATCCAATGATTTTTTTTCTAACACCGTATCGTACTCGCACACTCCTCGGCAGGCCGTGGGAACTTGGCGCTACAAATTCTTTCGAGCACTTCGTCACCATCCAGCGCTAGAAATCCAACTCAGGGTCGATGTACGTTCATTCTTGATATCTTCAACCACACATAGAACTGTTACTCAAATATTCATTCCTTTTCTCCGACTGAAGAACTTACACCGTGAAATCCATCGTTCTCTCGATGTTGTCGAATATCCCCGAGGAAATTTTCCATCGAATAATGTGGCACCATCGCTTCAGCCATCAAGAGAGGCTCGCACTGCTACCTCATCGAGAGCATCTCCAAATCGATCGACAATTCCGCTTCTATACTCTCCCAGACTTCCAGAACGCTCGTCTGGTATGTCGACTTTGGAATACATGGCTCTCTAACGATTTCGCTTTCTGGCGGCATTTCTGTATAGAAGGGGAGAAGAGCCTAGCGATTGCGAAGATCGTCACCTCTCGTTTCCCATCACATCCTTTCCACATTCGCATCCGTGTAGATCATGCGGATATCGACGAATTCCACTACTACGACTATTCGGACGATTCTGCAAGTGAAACGGATGATGATATCGAGGATCCTGTGGCGGAGGTCGTCCATGTGCCAGATGACGTGGTCGTGCCAGATGTGGTTGTCCAAGGAGATGATGACATAGATTTCGAAGACATCATCAATGATACGACCAGCGAAGAAAGCGAGGATTCAGAGAGTGAGGATTCAGACACCGATGGCAAATCTAAAGTGGTTCGGACTGAACCAACCGAGAAACTTCCCGGCCCATGGCTCCAGGAGGCTATTGACCTCGTCTCCAAAATTCTTCCTCAATTGGAAGCTCTTTCCGTTCGACTACCCACACAGATAATCCACAACGCCTTGATTCAGTGGGCCAAAGTCGGCGCTCATAACCTTCGACGATGCTCTCTAGAAGCTGCCGATTATGATGGACGTACAGTCAGGGATCGCGACCGATACCTGAACTCAGCGAACCCCAAGGCACACAAACCACTTCCTCCCCCTCTTGCCCCCTTTCTAAGCCAATCACCCATCTTAGATTCCATTATCATTCGGAATTACTACATTCCCATCTGCGCTGAACAAGACATCGGTTTCGATCCTGCCCGTTTGGAACGATTCTCGGTTACTTACGATGAACTGGATTCTGTAATCATCGGACCTGTCGGTGCGGATGTAAAAGCACGTCTGCTTATACCTACCGTATTGGAAAAATGCAGAGTATTGGCACTCGACCTTGACGTCATGGCGTTCGAGCTGTCTTTCAGTGACTTGGACGATCTTCCCGATCTCAAAAAAGTGACATTGGGCCATGGTACGCTCACGATCAGGTCTTCAGCCCTCACGGCACCGCTACCATCGGTGGTGAATGGGTGTGAGATCACGAGTCTAACACTTTCAAACATGTATCTCTCCACCGATCTGGATCATGGCGTGTCAAGTTATCACGATATTATCCAATTTCTTCTCGAAGAAATTCCTACCCTCGAATCTCTCTGCTTGATTGATGTCCGGTTCGCGATCGACCCTTCACCCAACGGTCCCCCACAATCAACACCTCGTACCACTCTTCTTCCAAACTTCAAGCGACTCCTCATCGAAGACGGAACAATGCGCGTTGGCCCGTCGCCCCTGCTTGGCTTGATTCCACTGTTGAAACGGACACCTTCTTTGAGGAGGCTCACTTTCACGTGGATGAAAAATCATGCAGACGAGATGGAGAATTTTATGACGGGCTTGGGGTCGATGGATGATGATGCAGGGATTTTATGCCCCAAATTGAGGCTGTTGCAGATCTTGGTTTTGGACATGTATGGTCGACCTCGCAAAAAAATGGTTCGGAAGATATCCGACGAGTTGGATAGGGCTCGAGAGATCCGGAGGTTGTGGAGTGCAGAGGAAAAATGTATCTCTCTTCTTACGAGGTCTCTGCCTCTGAGTGTGTTTCGGCGGGGATATTATGGATATTTAATATAAGTACCTTCGTGAAAGCATCAACCATCTCAGTCACCCGTCACCAATAGGTGTTCACTAGTACTCTCGTAAAATGGGATTTTTGACAGCGTAACTCATGCCCATTGGGAGGGGGTTCAAACGTTCAAAGCCCATCTGGCGCATGTGCTTAGTCAGACTATTTTCGGTTGTCGACATCGCTTTGGTCTCATTTGGCACTGTCTCACTTCGCTTCCAACTTCGACTGAGACAAGCTACAATTGAGGTCAGCTTAATATGCGCACTTGAACAACAAAGAACTGATTAAAGTGCTGTCATGATTATTTGCCGAACCAGGCCCTACTCCTCAATCTCCTCGCGCTTTATCGACCTGCCAAGATATCTTATCTTCGCCAATGTCTCAGAAGATCCCTGAAGAAATATTCCACAGAATTCTCTGGGACAATTTCCTCGTCCAACGCGAAGCTCACGGATTTCTGCACCCTCGCTATCACCTCCACAAGGATCGTCAAGTCCGTTTCTATGCCCTCCCAGATTTTCAAAACGCGCGTTTGGTCTGTAGAAAGTGGAACGAATGGCTGCAGAATGACTTCACATTCTGGAAGCACTTCTGTATTAAAGGCGATAAGAGCTTGGAAGTGGCTAAGGTGGTTATTGACAGGTATCCGAGACGTCTGTTTCATATTCGTCTTTGGATGGAGCACGTACCGAGCAGCAAGTTCGACGATCCCGTTGATGGAGATACCAGCTCTGACGAGGAGGTGCAGGAAAATGAGGCAGAGGGACCCGAGGATCATGGTGAAGAGACAAATGTCGCCGAGCGTTCTATCGACAACGAAAGTGATGTTCGAGCCGCAGACGCGGCACATTCGAGGACTCTCCATGCATCGTGGATTATCGAAGCCTTCGATTTTCTGTCGCCTTTGCTCAAAGAGTGCGAAACTATCTCCCTTCACCTCCCCACACAGGCAATTCAGGCTGCTTTCATGTTCTGGTCAAGACACGGCGCTCCCACATGCAACCTTCGACATATTCTTATTGAAGCTATCGATTACAACGGACGTACCGAGAAAGATCACGTCATATATATGAACGCACCCAATCGTCGTCATCATAAACCCCAGCCGCCTTCATTGTCTCCCTTCTTCAGCAGTGCTTTATTGCTGGAGTCGGTCTCGCTTATCAACTTCTACGTCCCCACAGGCGACGATAAAGACATAGGATTTGATCTGAGACACCTCACTCAGTTTTCAATGATCTATAATCGACAAGACGCGCATATCCTCAGTCCGCTGAAGGAGGACATTGAAGACGAATTACTGATCCCATTGGGATCGAATAAATGTGTCGCCCTCACTCTTGATTTGGGATCCTCCTTATGTGACGTCCGTTCGACGGACCTGCGTCATCTCCCAAGTCTTGAAAGAGTGACATTTGGGAATGGCCGGTTCACCATTGGATCTCCTCCTCCGCCTTCCGATCCTTCGCCATCTTCTCCTCTAGATGTGAACGTAAAAAACCTCACCCTGAAGAACACCATCCTTGCTGTGGTACTTGACCAGGCTCGAGGTATCCCGCCGAAGATGGATGCCCTCCTCATTCTTCTCGAGGACATGCCAAAATTGATATCCCTCCATTTAATTGACGTGCATCCCGTGTTCCCACCCGATTCACATGTCGACGCTGGGCCATATATTCCTTGCGACAGCCTTTACCCCCAACTCAAAAGTCTGCTTGTCGAAGGCGGGAGCGTAACAGCGGAGATGATAATGACGCTGCTGATCCAGTCTCCGTCCTTGACCAATTTAACATTTACTTTGAACCTCCCTGGTTTGGGCCCAGGCAACGCAAATATGAAAACTATTCTTACTGCACTGGCTACGATCTCGGAGACGCACAAGTCCATCATATGTCCTCAATTATCGCGTTTGCAGATTTTGATCCCGGACGCGGGGCGGGATGGACACGAGGCCATCGTGAAAACGCTCTCGGATGTCTTAACAAAATTCCGAGCGAAACGAAGGGCGTGGGCAGAAGCGGGGCGTTGTTCTCCGATGAGGGTCAGATACATGCCTATGACCATATTCAAACAAGGGTATTATGAAGCATTGATGGTGTAAAGGAACAAAATGACCTTATGGATTGTATTTGTACGTACTTGAGTATGGAATGTATCACTTTTCGATTGCGTCAATGACCCAACAGCTGTTTAACGCTATACGTACATGACGAATTCAAGGCTTCAAGCCACTGTTATCGCAAAGTCTGGTTTAGTTTTCTATCGCACTTGGCTCTTTGACTCATCCTCCGCAAGCCCTCCGCAACGAACTTGGTCGAAGTCTGTTCGGCTGTCCCTTCGGATAAAATCTATGAGGGAGATAAATATCGATGAGGGCCTTTCTACGAGAGAGGAATAGGACACACGAACCGCTTTTGTTCTCGGAATTTTCAGATGCGAATGATACACCGCCTGAGTACCCTTCCATCATCCGCTGGACCTAGATTCGGCTCGTTCTGGGATTGATCCGTCTTGCAGGGCAGTAAACGAGAAAGAAGTGGATTTCGTGTATATAGCCGGGGAGGGGAGGATTTCTGAGGTGGACGCTGTTCGTGCAATAGGTATTGCCAGTGACTCTGGTACAGGATGTGGTCAGGACTCAAACCTCGAGATGACCCGTTCGGATAACTTACCAAGTAGACAATGATACCGGACCATGCACTGATAGGTGCTGTACTGCGTCCCTACGCTCCATGAGAGGTGACCTCTGGGTTTCTTCCTCATGGTCGGAATCCAAGGACACACTGAGATGACTCGGAGAGCGCGTCATCGTACCCATATTCGCAGTCCTGGATCAGATGGCGAGGCCAAAGACTATGCGGGCAACGGATGATCATCATAGAGCGGGAGAGGCATCATTTCTGAGATGAATGCTGTCCCTTTGCTTCTGAAAACGCGAGCTGTCAGCTGCGGCGCGTCGACGTCGAGGAAAACATTGACATACCGCTATTGATCGTCTGATCTTCTATATAAGAGCCAGTCCTCCTCATTATGGCGCCTCTGTGGTAGGGATCATACTCATTGGAAAACGAACGAAGTCTCGATCCAAATTTTTGTCGCCTTTTTCGCGAAGTGAGCAAATTTTCGGCGAATCCCGAATTCCCGAGTTCATGGAAATAGCCAACGACCTTGAAGCTTCAAGCTTGAAGGCTTGATAGCAGACTGTACGTTCCTTCCGTGGAATCCGATCCAATCGACCTGATTTTCAGATAGGAGAATACTCAAAACTCGATCCATCGATCAGATCTTTGGACGTCACGGTTCTCAACCATGTCCACATGCCCAGCGACGAACATCCCGGAGGAAATATTCCATCGGATAATGTGGAATCACCATCTTCACCCTCAGGCAGCATTAGGAACCCTGCCTTCACAATATCATCTACAAAAAGATCGACAAACGCGTTTCTATGCGCTCCCTGATTTCCAAATCGCCCGTCTCGTGTGTCGAACATGGAATCAATGGCTGTTGAAGGATTTCGCGTTCTGGCAACATCTTTGTATTCAAGGAGAGACGAGTTTGACGATCACAAAAGATGTATTGGACCGCTTTCCCAATCATTCATTTCATATCCGGATTCGAATTCCAGATCACCACTTTTTAGCTCTGAAGCCTTACGACTATGGTGATCTCTTCGATTCGGATTCGGAGGATGAGGATGGGGTGGATGAAGATGAGGAATCCAGAGGATCCAAAGAGAGAGATGCCGAGTGGAGTGACGAAGAAGACGAGTTCCCAGGTCCTATGGGAGAAACACGAAAAGCTTTTGGACCATGGGTGGAAGAGACGGAACACTTCATGCCGTCCATTCTTCACAGATGCGAGGCGATATGCCTTCATCTCCCTCCCCAGATTCTCCATCCTCTCCTGATCTCCTGGACGAACATCGGAGCTCCTAATCTTCGTCGATTTCTTGTCGAGAGTCCCGCCATCACGCTAGGCACTTCGATGGATATGGATTCATCTGCGCGTTACAAGGAATCGGAAGTCCATAAATATGATCAACCACCCTTGATTCCTTTCCTCCGGAAATCTCCAAAGTTGACATCAATCGCGCTCATGAACTACTATGTCCCGGCAATGATCGATGAGCACCTAGGTTGCGATCTCACTCGTCTCGAGGAATTTGCAGTGGTGTGTGGTGCAATGGACTCACCGTCGTACAATCAATTGGGGATGGAAATGGCAGCAAACCTTCTCATTCCTCTCGCATCGAATAAATGCAAAAGCTTTAGCTTTGAACTGACTGTCTTTTTGATGGAGTTAAACTCGGACGAGTTATACCAGCCGCCACAACTCGAGAAAGTGACCTTTGGTCGCGGAAAATTCATCATCAACTCTAAACCCCAATGCTTCGATCTGCCTTCCACATCCCGGATAAGTCATATTCGATATTTGACTCTGAAAAGTACGCGCATCATTCTCCGCTTTGATCTCCAAGAAGTCAAGACTCCGCATCGCGATATAATCCAATCTCTTCTCGAGGAAATGCCCGTCCTCGAATCCCTCTACTTGATCGAGGTTCACTATGACTTCCCCTATCACCGCTCTGAATTTCCCGTGATTCAATTGCCTCCCGCTCCAGAGTTTCCCAAGTTCAAACGCTTGCTCATCGAGCGGGGTCGGCTTCCTCTGGGATCTATACTTCCGCTGCTCTCACGGAGTCCTTCCTTGACAGAACTGACCATGACTTGTCTCCCTGACTACAGTGTAGACTTGACGGGGAGCGTTGAAGAAGTCATACAAGGCTTAGGAGCATTAAGTCCAAAAGAAGCTTTCGCAGGTTGTGCGCCCGTTATGTGCCCGCGTCTGAGGCATATGCAGATCTTAATGCCAGAAATGATAGCTCGCCCGGAGAAACTTGAAGAAAAGATTTCTGGACTATTGAAGAAATTGCAAGTTACTCGGCAGGGGTGGGTGGCGGAGGAACGATGTGAGTCTTTGGAGATCCGGTGTACACCCATGAGCGATTTTCGAGAGGTATATTATGGTGTGTGGACCTGAGACATCGAGAGGTGACATACTTCTTGGGGTTCTTGAAACCCGATGATTATAGAGATTTCCTCTTCTACACCGGACTTAGAGTCTTAGAGTCTTCTCTTCATAAACCTGCTCCACCATCCCACAATACCCCTCGCACTTTCCTCCCGCACCCAACCTAGCAATCAAAGCAATAAGCATAAGCGATGGTTCGGAGAGAATTCTAGAGGAACGCTGACTCACATTCGTACGGATCATCAGGGTTACCTTTGGTGGCGAAGCCGTGTTGTACTCCGGAGAAAAGCTGGACGTGATATGTTGCGTGAATGGAAGCGAGGATGTCCTCGGCGGTGTGTCTTGAGGAAGTGGGGAATGTAACGTCGGATTCTATTCGAAAATTGAGGCATGGATTGGTCTGGGGGAGGGAGGACAGGGTTCCCGGCGCAGGAGAGGAAGAGGGGACCTGTTGAGCGGGGGAAGCCATGCGCGTCAGTGATGTCTTGGAAGGAGAACGGCCAAGGAAGAGTGCACCTTTGATGTTTCGGAAATCATCTTTGGTGAGATACGCTGGATGTGCGAACGCGCCTGATCATAATTGATTCATCAACATCTTAATATCATCGTTGAAGAGATAAATACACACCTGCGGAGACGCCGCCGGTCTTCAGAAGATCCATCACGAATGGCGCGCCGAAACAATATCCTGGATCATCCCTCAGCATCTCGTAGATCTTCGCATCTAGATACGCATACCAACGCATCCATAGAGTGTCTCCGGACTCCCTTCATTGCCTCCATCATCACCTCAACTTCAACTCTTTATGAAGATACATACCTAATTCAGCTTTCACAGCGTCGATCCATCCCGGTACGGCACTCTTTGCGAACACCCGATGAGGCTCGACCCACTTCTCGACGTCGAATCCGTCCTTTTCGAAGATGCCAATGCCCTCTTCCCAGTGATCTAACAGCGATTCTCCTTGTAAAGCTTGTCAGAGAGGATCTGGAAGGAATTGGAGGGTCGAGTACCGCGGAAGTAGTCGGGAGAGATGACTAGAAAGCCTGCGAGTTGGCAGCTTGATTGAATGATCAAGAGGGGGGGAAGGATGGGACGTACCGTGCGAGGCGAAGTAATCGAGTAGAAGAGTTGTATTGACGAAGAACGTTCCGAAACCCTGTGATCATCGGGAAAGGTCAGTCATCTACACGTTGCGATGAAGGTAGAAGAAGGAGACGTACGTCTGGGAATGCGAATATGACTCGCCTAGCTCTCTCAGATCCTCCTCCTACGTACTCTGGCGGATACGCGATGTACGCGTCCATCCCTCCGATATGGATTTTCTTCCCAGTTGGGATGCCAGTGTGCTTGAAGGCTTTCGTACAGCATTTGCTAGGCGGATGGGCGAGGATCAAATTTGAGTTTGACATAGAGTTTGAGGTTGAGAAGGGAATGATCGTTCGTGGTGAGGATGTGACGGTGCTTCCGCCGGCTCGAGTCGTATGGTAAGGGGTGAGATGAAGAAGTCGTGTTGTAGCCACGGTGAGCGCTTTCTCATGATCCTGTGCCCTCTTTCCCTGTTGCTGCGATTTGATCGCGTCGGACTTGGACTCGGCCTCGCATTGACGCGTCTTCCCGGACAGAGGACGAGAAAAGATGGTTGATGAGTGAGCATGGGCTGCATGGGATGATTCCAGAGGTGGAGTCGCCCGTATTGTACTATACAGACATCGCATCTGAACAGGATCTCATCAGGAGCCAGGCTGAGGGCACAGAGTTGATTGACGTACCAGGGGAGTTATGGTACGACGCTCTGTTTTTGCGAGAGCTCTTGAACTGCGAAGACCACAAGACAAGTGAATTTCTTCGTGACTTTTAGATTCCAAGGACAAGACCAGGATGAGCTTGCGTCGCACCTAAATTCGGCTCGTGTTATTAACGCAGACATCGAGATAACAAACGACGCGCAGACAGAATTGCTGAGTTCTAGATGGAAGAAGATGGTTGGAAAGGCGCGTTTGCGAGCGTTCTGCAAGACATGAATGAGTTAAGTTGGACGCCTCTGAGAAATGCGGTCGATGCAGGGCATCTGCCTCGCTGGTTCCAAAATATAAGGCACTTACGAGGGTCGATCATCAGAGTCTGGTCTTGTGTTCTCTCTCGAAACTCTCGTAATCATTGGATGAAAATGGATGGCAGCAGTAGCAGCTCGTCGCGGTCGCGATGCTCGTTTTTCGGCCGTTTCCGATATCGATTGCATGAGTTCAGCCAACGTGGACCTCGAGGTTAGTCTTTACAATCAGTCTGAGCAAGTTCATTGATGTAACTAATTAATGCGACAATAGAGATCTACCAGAATCCTGCCCAGTAATTCCTCCCCGACAATAACTTGTCTCGGTCGCCACCCATGTCCACATGCCCCGCGGTCACCATCCCCGAGGAAATATTCCATCGAATAATGTGGTGCCATCACTTCAGCTATCGCGAGAAGTTTGGTTTCCTCTCTGACCAGTATCACCTCCAAGCCGATCGACAATTCCGCTTCTATGCTCTCCCAGATTTCCAGAACGCTCGTCTCGTCTGTCGAGTTTGGAATAATTGGCTTCTGAACGACTTTGCTTTCTGGAAGCATTTTTGTATTGAAGGCCAAAGAAGCTTGGAAATTGCGAAGCATTTGGTTGCCCGTTTCCCCGAAAATCTGTTTCACATCCGAATTCGTGTGGACCACGGATCCGACCACGAGTTTTTCGACTGCTACGAGTCGGACGAGGACGGTGTCGAAACTGGCGACGAAGATGACGTTGCGATGAACGCTGAAGTTGGACATGGGGAATATGTCATGGCCGAAGGGACCGAATACTCCAGCAGCGAAGAAAGCACGGACAGCGATCATGAGGACCGTAGGGCCTCTGTGCCCAAGGGTAAAATGGTCGCACCCACGTGGATCCCAAAAGTGCCAGGCCCGTGGGTGCATGAAGCCATCAAGCTTGTCTCGTCCATCCTCCCTCATATACGAGCCATTTCCCTGCGACTACCGACAGAGACAATCGATACCGCGTTGTTCTGTTGGGCGAAGATTGGAGCTCCCAGTCTGCGTCAGTGTTCACTTGAGGCTACTGACTACGACGAGCGCACTGCGAAGGACGTTGAAAGATGGCTGTCCTCAGCGCCTGCAGACCGCAAGCAATTTCGACCCCCTCCTCCGACTCTAGCCCCCTTCGTCAGCCGAGCACCTTTGTTGAGCTCCATAGTTTTCATGAACTACTACGTTCCCATTTGCCCTGATGAAGACATGGATCTTGACTTCGCCCGTCTCGAAAGATTTGCGTTGATCTGCGATCGCCATGATGCTCCGCTCATTGGTCCTCTGAGCACGGATATACAGACCCACCTCTTGATCCCCACCACCTTGAAAAAATGCAGGGATCTCACACTTGACTTGAACACTGAGTCGTTCGAGTTATCTTTACAACAATTGCGCCAGTTACCGAGTCTCAGAAGGGTGACCTTGGGCCACGGTGAACTCCGTGTCAACTCTTCATCGCCTGCAGATTTGCTTCCTTTGCCCAAATTTTCTTTGCTCCACAGCGTCACACTCTCAAATCTATTCATCCGCACAGCACTGGACCGAGGCGTACCGAGTTACCACGGAATAATCCAATTTCTTCTCGACGAGATTCCTGTCCTCGAATGCCTGCATTTGATTGATGTTCGATTTGCTATCGATGCTGAGCCAGGAGATACCCCACCTTCGGTTCGCAGCTCCGTCCTTCCTAAGTTCAGGAGACTTTTGATCGAAGATGGAACATTTCACGGTGCTCTGGTAGCCCCGCTCCAATTGCTTCCACTTATGAAATGTGCACCATCTTTAACGAGGCTGACGTTGACGTGGTGTAGTAAGTATATGGACGAAATCCAAGATTTAATGAAGCAATTCAGGGAGGATGAAGACGCAGGGATACTGTGCCCGCAGATGAAGCTCTTCCAAGTTTTGATTTCCGAGAGAAATCAACCTCGCAGGAGAGTTACTCGGATGATACAAGATGAACTGGATAAAATCAAAGATACCAGGCGGCTATGGAGGACAGAGGGTCGTTGTGTCCACACGGTTACGAGGTCTATGCCCCTGAATGTGTTTCGGCAAGGATATTATGGGCATTTTATATGATCATCTTTGAGAACTAGCTGGTAGCTGACTTAGTCCGAGCCTATCTTCTCACCATCTAATCCTCTATGCTCCGATGTCATTCTCATGATCGTTCTAAGAAATACAATTGTGGCAATATTCTCGGCCCTTTCGGTCACTTCGGACTTTGCCGATTCTTGAACTCAACCACTGGCAACGCAATCCACGAGTTGGACTCTACGACCATCTCTAGAAAACGTCTACAATCAATCCGAACGCCAACACAAAGTCATGCAAAAGCATCCCCGTTTATCAGCTCCCCTCAGGACTTCGTCACAATTCCCACGCATGTCCGTATCCTGGGCCACGAAAATCCCAGAGGAAATATTCCATCGAATAATGTGGGTCCACTACCTTGGCCCTCAGGCGGCCAGAGGACCTCTACCCCCTCGATATCATCTGCAGCAAGACAGGCAAACGCGCTTCTACGCGCTTCTTGACTTCCAGATAGCTCGTCTTGTCTGTCGAGATTGGAATCGGTGGCTTCTGAACGATTTCCCGTTCTGGAAACACCTTTGTATCCAAGGGCCGAAGAGTCTATCGACTGCGAGAGAGGTCTTGAGTCGCTTTCCGAACCATCATTTTCATATTCGGGTTCGAGTCAATCATGTACCGGATCGCCACTTCTTGGTTTACGAGCGGCGTGACGAGCAATCGGATGAGGACGGAAACGACAAGTATGAGTATGAGATGGATGATGAAAACGAGTACGAAGATGACGGCGAGGACTCCGAAGGATTTGAAGGGGAAGTCGAGGAGAGCAGTGACGAAGAAGATGAGTACGAACGTTCCATGCATGAGCGTTCCCTAGGACTTTCGGGGCCATGGATTGAAGAAGCAGATGAACTCATCTCCTCTATTCTTCCCAGATGCGAAGCCATATCCCTCCATCTCCCCACCCAGATCCTCCATCATACCTTAATCTACTGGGCAAACTTTGGAGCCCCTAATCTTCGTCGACTCTTTCTTGAGGCCACCGACTACGATGGACGAACGAAATGGGATGTCGCAGTATACAAGCAGTCGTCGGACCCAGAGAATCACCGACCTAATCCACCTCCGTTAGCTCCATTCCTCGTCCGCTCTCCTAGATTGATGTCTCTCGTGATCATGAACTATTATGTTCCCTTAGGGACTGATCACGAGAATGGCTTCGATCTCACTCTTATCGAAGAATTCGAAGCGATATACAATCGTCCGGACGCACTGATGGTCGGCCCTAACGTTGCCGAAGTCAAATCAAACCTGCTCATCCCTTTAGCATCCAATAAATGCAGCAGCTTTAGCCTCCAATTGCGCATCAATGCCCTTAGTATGCGCTCCGATGACTTCCACCAGTTTCTACACCTCGAGAACTTAATATTGGGTCACGGCCAATTCACCGTGAGCATGCCTTCTTCATCCCGGATCTCATATATCAAAAAATTGACTCTGACCAAAACCTGTCTTTGTCTTGATCCCCAACAAGACGGTTCTATATCTGGTGATATACTCCAATTTCTTCTCGAGGAAATGCCTCGTCTTGAATCTCTTCACCTGATACAGGCATTTTATCGCTTCGACTTGCGCCACACTGAAAACCCCGTGGCTGAGCATCTTTCTGCCAGTGTTCCAGGGTTTCCAAACCTTGAACGCCTGCTAATAGAAGACAGTTATATCCCTCTGGGTTCCATACTTCCGCTCCTTGTCAGGACACCTTCATTAACAGATCTGACGCTTACGTGGGCCCGTAATCCGACTGGAGACATGGAGAAAGTCATGAGGGGATTACGAGCATTGGATGCAACGGAAGCTGTAGCGGCTTGTGGTCATGTTGTGTGTCCGGGTCTGAAGCGCATGCAGATTTTGATCCCCAAAGCGGATGTTCTGGACGACCCCAAGGAGAAGGTTTTAGGAATGTTGAAGAATCTGCAGGAGACGCGGAAGAGGTGGGTGACAGAGAAGCGGTGTGAGCTCCTCCAGACTCGGTCAATATCGCTCGATAGATTTCAGCGTGCGTACTTCGATGTTTCGATTTGATCTGAGGAAGGACAACTTGATTCTTTAAACATTATTAGTACTAGCCACCAGTAACGATGTATAAATTTATCGTCTCAAAAGCAGAATTTCTGCCATGAACACAGCTCCGAATTATTTGAATAAGACGTAGCAAAAAGCACTATACAATATTATGAGAATCTTATTGGAATCGCGGCCGTTGTTGGGGAAACTCGTCACCGTGGGAAGATGGCAAAGGCAGTGCGCAGTTCTTCCCGTGCATACCATCCACTATTTGCGCACAACATCCAGGGTCCTCAAGCCCGTGGACCATATACAGATTTCCTCGCCACCCATGGCGTTGAATATCCCAGAGGAGATTTTCCACCGGATAATGTGGGACCATCAATTCAGCCGCCTCGAAAGGCTTGAACTCTTATCTCACGAGTATCACCTCCAATTGCCCGACCGACAATGCCGCTTTTATACCTTTTCCGACTTCCAGAACGCTCGGCTCGTATGTAGAATGTGGAACAAATGGCTTTCAAACGACTTTGCCTTCTGGAAGCATTTCTGCATCCAAGGAGAAAAGAGCCTGGAGATTGCCAAGAATGTTACAGCTCGGTTTCCAGCACATCCATTTCATATCAGTGTCCGCGTGGATCACGTATCTTCCGACGACTTCTACCAGTACTGTGACTCGGAAGAAGAGGAGGACGAGACCGATGAAGTTGAGCTGGGCGATGCCCACGTGGCGGGTGGAGGAGATGAAGCTGTAGGGTTTGTCTTGGATTTAACGATTGTGGGAAGTATAACAAATTGTGAGGAAAGCGAGGATTCGGAGAGTGAGGATCTTGAGCATAATCATGATGGTACGGTGGTCAAACCTGCGATGGCCAAAAAACTACCCGGTCCGTGGGTTCAGGACGCCATCGAACTCGTACTCTCAATCCTCCCCCAGTTGGAAGCCATCTCCCTTCGATTACCCACTCAGACAATCCATAAAGCCTTGACCCGTTGGGCCAACATCGGAGCTCCCGGCCTTCGTCGATGTTCTCTCGAGGCCACAGACTACGACGGACGTACGTATCGGGATTGCGAGAGATACGTGCTCTCAACAAATCCCAGAGAACACAAACCGCTTCCACCGCCTCTGGCCCCTTTTCTACATCGATCTCCCATCTTGGAGTCAGTCACCATCAGAAACTACTATGTTCCCATCTGGGCTGATCAAGACATTGCGTACGACCCAATGTGCGTGGAGAAATTCTCCCTGACCTACGATGGCTTAGATGCCCCAATCGTTGGCCCTTTGAACAGCGATGTCAAAGCCAGCCTGATGGCGCATAGCGCCTTGCGCAAATGCAAGGATCTAACTTTTGATCTAGATATTGGATTGTTTGATCTGTCTTTCCGCGACTTGCAGCATTTATTCACGCTCAGAAAACTGACGTTGGGCCATGGTAAACTTGACATCAGCTCTGCATCCCTCACGGATCCGTTGCCTGCAGCCGAGATCTGTCACATCAAGCACCTCACACTCTCGAATATGCTTCTCCGCACAGGTCCCGTAACACGGGGTGTGTCGAGTTACCTTCACATTATTCAATTTCTTCTCAACGACATGCCCAACCTGGAATCTCTCTGTTTGATTGATGTTCGTTTCGCTGTCAGATCTGAAGTAAATGTCACCCTGCAATCTCTTTCTTCCCCTTCTATTCTCCCCAACTTCAAGCGACTCCTGATCGAGGATGGAACGTATCATATTGGGCAGTCGGCATCCCTCGACTTGCTTCCGCTCATGAAACGTACACCCTCGTTGACCAGACTCTCGTTCACGTGGATCAAAGAGCATGTGGATGACATGGAGAAACTCATGGAAGGCTTAGGGGCGGTAGGGGCAGATGGACAGGTTTTATGTCCGCAGCTTTCACTGTTCCAAATTCTGGTTTCGGATATCGACGAACTTCCACGCAAGAAGATGCTCCGGACGATCTCTGCTGGATTGGCGACGTTCGGGGAGTTGCGGCGGTTGCGGAGTACAGAGAATAGATGCATTCCTGTTCGTACGAGGTTCATGCCCCTCAGTGTGATTCGGCAGGGACATTACGGATACCTTGCATAGTTGCCTTAGTGATTTGAATTAAGCCGGTGGATTCAAAGCGAGCTGGATGGTCTCGCATGAGAACATATATTCACATATAAGACGATAATCGCGACACTAAAGCCATCCCCGGTAATAGGTGGTATTACAGGTACACGAACATGCAAAGGTTCGTGTAATACGTGTGTCGTTCAAGCCAATGTAGGATCAAAGAAACCGATTCCACCAGTTTATTATTCCTCGCGCACTTTCCTCTTTCACCCATCCTGCGCAAAGAAGATCAAACATGAATCATTAGATGGACTTCGTGAATTCGCTCACGCTCATTGGGATCATCTGGATTACCTTTCGTTGAGAATCCGTGCTGTACTCCAGAGAATAGCTGGACATGATATGTTGCTTTGATTTCAGCCAAGATGTCTTCGGCTCGGTGTCTGGATGAGGCAGGGAATGTGAAATCGTTCTCTGGAGAAAATTTAAGGATCAAGACGGCGTCGGTTTTGTGATAGTGCTATACCAGCGCATGATAGAAATAGAGGTCCTTGAGTGGGGAATTCAGACCTGGAGAACTAGCCCATAACAGGAATATCTGCACCTTTGATATTACGAAAATCATCTTCGGTCAAGAAAGCGGGATGTGCGAATGCGCCTGGAGTAAATAGTCGGTTGCTTTCTTTTATCTTCAGAATAGACCTCGCGTATCACCTGCCGAAACACCTCCATTGGCTAATAGACTCAAAACAAACGGCGCCCCAAAACAATAACCTGAATATGAATAGTAGTCTGACACTGGCGTATGAAATTTGGTGCATGCAACTCACCAAGGCAGCCATAGGTAGTATCAGAGGATCCTGATCATCGTTTAATAATAGTGAAAATAACGTAGGCCTGCTATTCGAACCAAACTCTGCTTTCACCGCGTCTATCCAGATGGGTGTTGCCTTGATTGCGAAGTCTCGGTGGGGCTGGACCCATGCGGTAAGGTCGAATCCTTCTTTGAAGCCCACGCCCTCTTCGTAATGTTCTTGGACCGAAGCACCTATCATGGGATTTATCAAGGAAGAACGAAGAACAGTACGGGAAGTGCAGGCCTTGAAGGTAATCGGGAGCGATAACCAAAAATCCTGATGCAGATGTGAGGAAGTTTGGCCAATCAAGTATGATGGAAACCGATGGTTGCGAACCGTGGGAGGCGAAATGGTCAAGGACAAGATCAGTGTTTACGTAGAAAGTCCCAAAAATCTGAGAGTCTTGATCATTATCAGCGCACCCGCTATTATTGAGGAAGACATACGTCTGGAAATGCAAGAATGATCCTCTTCGGCTTGCCCTCGTATTCCTTCGGTGGATAGGTGATGTACGTGTCTAGCCCTCCCACATGAATTTTCTGTCCGACGGGAGTTCCACGATGCTTAAATCCTTTCACACAGCATTCTCCAGGAGGCGATGCAAGAACTGCGTTAGTTGATTCTGACATGAGAGAGCGAGGACCAGAGCAGAATCAGGTTGAAACTCGTTAGAAAGTGAATGAAAAAGGTTGACGGAACTCTGCGTTAGACTCGACGGTGTCTTATACCCCGCCCAGACAGATGAGAAGAGAACGCGCAATAAGAACGAGTATCCCCAATTGGCTTTCGACCTTCTCTCATCTCAATTGAGTCAATTCATCACCGTGCACGAGAACGTCCAAAACTGTGGGATACCGGAGAATTCTCCTATCTCTCGAGTGACGAGACTGAACGGTACCTTGATCAGCCTGACATTGAATTGGATATAGCAATTACCTTACCTCAGGCTTTCGAAGCTCAGGTGCCGTGCGAGGCCGAAATGTCAATAAAGAGTGATTCTAGATAGAGTATAGTAGATTCTCATTGAGCGGGATCCAATACTGGAAACGGGACCCAGTGCATGTTGCTATGCCATACTGGAGCTTTGGCAAGGACGCTCGAGACAGAATCAGCCTTGTAGTAGACCGTAGAGCTGGGTTTCTTAAAGTGATTTTGCACTTGAAAATATACTAGTACCTCTTGCATTGGTACCCCAGTGAGTCGATGTGCTATCACGGTCGGTTTCTTCCCAAGCACGTCTTCGCCTCGCCAGTTCGGGCCGAGCTGAGTTGCTGACTAAGAAACGCGGTCGGGACTTCTTGATTCGGGTTTGCTTGGTCCTGTTGGCCTGTGTGTCCTCTTGTCGAGTGCCTTGACAAGTGCTGGACCTCTTCTCGATCCAAATTCTATCTAAGTTTCAAACTAAAGGACGAGCCTATGCTGCGGTCATCCGTTGCCCTCGGACGAGAGCACAATATACGCTCATCACGGTCCTTGAACAAGGGTCCCGACCCATGCCAGTGAAGCGCCTTATAAAGCCCATCATACTGTATTTCTATCCATCGCAATGAAAGTAACGCTATCCGATTGAAATCACGTCCATAAATGTACCGACGCCGCCACAATCCCCGCTATGAAGCGCTCCAGGTATCGAATTCACAAGAATCTATTCCACCAGTTGATCATGCCTCTCGCACACTCCTCTTTAACCCAACCTTCAAGACAAGATCAGATAAGAGAGATCGCAGAAACGCAAAGAGAAACTCACGCTCGTTGGGATCATCTGGATTGCCTCTCGTCGAAAATCCATGCTTTACTCCTGAAAATAATTGAACGTGATAGGTTGCTTTGGTCTCCGCCAAGATCTCTTCAGCTCGGTGCCTGGAAGACGTAGGGAATGTGAAATCGGTCTCTGAAATCGTAGCAACCATGAGACGGCGTCGTTTTCCGAGCAAATTTCTAAGGTCATACCAGCACAGCACATTAGGAGAGGCCCTTTGTTGGAATAAGATTTTAGAATTTATCGATGGAATGAAATTGTGCACCTTTGATATTACGAAAATCGTCTTCGGTCAAGAAGCCAGGGTGTGCGAATGCACCTGATTTATTCAGTTGTCTCTCTTGAACGATCATATTCGAACACTGCGGCGGTCACCTGCAGAGACACCCCCATTAGCCAAGAGATCCATAGCGAAGGGCGCTCCGAAGCAGTATCCTGAATAGCTGGTCTTCAAACGAAGTGTTATAAAGAACGTCGGCAAATTCGACTCACCAACACAACCATAGGTGGTATCAGGAGTTCCTATTCATCATTATTGGCCGAAAGTAACATGAGCTTGACGGACACACCAAATTTTGCCTTCACCGCTTCAATCCAGATGGGTGTCGCCTTGATCGCGAACTCCCGATGGGGCTGAACCCAAGCAGCAAGGTCAACTCCTTTCTTGTAGCCCACGCCTTCTTCATAATATTGTGCTACCGAGTCGCCTGGTCTGATATCCAGTGAATTTTAGGCCAAAGGAGAAGATTATGACCTTGAAGATAGTCGGGCGCGATGACCAGGAATCCTAACACAAAGTTGAAAGCATTCAGTCATTCGAAGATTTACCACAAGAATTTTGTAAACCATGGGACGCAAAGTGGTCGAGGACGAGGTCGGTGTTCACATAGAATGTGCCAAAGACCTGTAAATCAGAGGTGATTCATCCATGATCAGCGCAAGTGCCAGAGGAAGACATACATCAGGAAACGCGAAAATGATTCTTTGGGGTTTGTTCTCGTACTCTTTCGGCGGATAGGTGATGTACGTATCCAGCCCACCAACGTGAATCTTCTGTCCGACAGGAGTTCCACGATGTTTAAATCCTTGGGCGCAGCAATCTCCAGGAGGTGATGCAAGAACCGCGTTCGTTGACTGAGTTGAGTCTGTCATCTTCCGCTTTTGATCAAGAGCCTGCGAAACGAAATAAATTTGGCTGGCGAGGATTTAGATAAATGAAGGATGACTGAAGGAGTCTGAGATCGACTTGTAAGGCTCAGATGTCGAATCGTGATCAGCGTCACCGAGTCATTGCTGGCCGAGATCGGCCGCGAGGTTGCATCCGCCAAGTCAACGTTGCTGACTAATCGGAACGACTTGTGCGTGTTGACATTGTTTAGCTAGTTCGTCAATAAGATCTCGATAAGGCTTTGAGATGGGTTGGGCGAATTGTCTATGTGACATCTGATATAAAATTCTAATAGTACATTGGAGTTCTAAACATGACGCAACAGAAGAAAAAGGTTGAGAAGATCATCCTCAGATCTAATAATCGTACAGGCATTAGCATTAGAATGTCATCAATCAAGAGAAACGAAAGAAGAAGAGAGAAACAATGCATTTAGGCCTTTGTTAACATGTTCCAATTCCCTTGAACATGTCGCTTGGCTCCCATAAGCACGATAGCAGCAACAATAAACGATCCCCCCGAAAAGCAAATTGAAATCTCGAATGCCTTCCTCCCCGTCCACCCCAAATGGTTGGTCGAATAGTCAACGAGGGCAAGTCCAATTGGTTCAGCAAATGTACTCGGGAGAACGCCCACGAGCCACATAATTGCCATCGCCGATCCGATATGTTTCACCCCCACTACTTCGGCAGTGATAGATCCACACGTCGCGAACAGCGTTCCACCCGTAAGACCTTGGATCACCGAGAAGAATATGAGCAGTCCGTATGAATCTGCGAATATCCATATGAGGAGACATGATAATCCCGCTATGAGCGTTGCTCCTGATCCACCGTTTATTCGACCGAATCGATCGAGGGATAATCCGACGCCTGGCCGGCCGATTATTTGGAAGCCACAAGTGATGGCTTGAATGTTCGCTGCGAGGGTTTGGGAGAGTCCCAGGCCCGCGGTGGCGTATGTTGCGACGGAGTAGATAGCGATGATGTATCCGAGGACGGAGAAGAAGAACCAGAGGAGGACAAAGGCGTATCCTTTATGCCATAACCAACGAGGTTGTAATGGCTCGAATTTCGCTCCTGTTGCGTGGACGCGAGTTTTCATGAGAAGGACGGAGGGAGTGAGGAGTGCGAAGGCAATGAGGCCGTTGATGATGAATGCCCATTTCAGGGAGAGTTTTTGGATGTTGTTACGCGTCAGGATAGAGATGACGAGAGCTCCTGCTCCTGCTCCGCCGGACGCTAGACCGTTAGCTAATCCTCGACGTTTGTTGAACCACTGTGTGAGGACGGGGAGGGTGGGCATGTATACCAGTCCGACTCCGAGACCGAACATGACACCTTGGGTAAGGAATAGTTGCCATATCTTCGTCGAGAGGCCTGCGAAGATCTGACCGAGGGTGAAGATGACGACGCCAACGGACATTGGGATCCGGAAGCCGTAAGTTTTGGAGAGGAAATTCGATAGGGGAGAGGTGAGGAATGCAACACTGAGAAGAAGTCCGCCGATGAGCGCGAATTCGATGTCGGTTGCGCCGGGGAAGACTAGTACGGGTCTCAAACAGGAACTTCAAGATCATGGAGAGATACTCACAGTTCGTTTCACGATAAAATGACAGAAAAACACCATAAGCGCTTGCATAACCCCAAGTAGCAACTGAAAAAAACTCAGGAACAGTCCCTGAACCCGTACGAAAAAAAGAACTCACAGTTGATAAAAAATTGACAAACAGCAACTACCCATCCATATCCACCATCAGGAGGTCCATCGTCCACAGGTGTTGGTACTGAGACAGGTTGCGCAGCAACTGCCAATTCGACATCTCTTTTTTCGTCTTCTTCTTCGCCTCCAAAATTCCGTATCGACTTCTCTGGCTCTTCGATGATAGTCGTACCCCGACTTCCATCCTGATCCTGAAAGTCCAACGTCGACGCGTCGGGTGATGTGAACGAGCTTCCTGGAACCTGCTCTGGAGTGATAGACATGACCGTCGCGGAGGAGGGGTAAGGACAGAGGGGGCGGGAGGCGGGGAGGACTTTCGCGCAGATGTTTGGGTGAGAACCTTGTCGGGCTTTATAGCAACGCGACGAAGGGACGTTCCTTTCCTCTTGTGTCTTACATAAGAAAATGAGTCTTTCATGACTCCACATTCCCTAACGATATCCGAACTCGCAATCCGAAACGAACATCAGGTGTCTTCATAGGAACGGATGACTCGAATGGCGATCGTAAGATTAGACTTTCGAATGACGCGTGTTGTGCTAAGGTATATTCTGGTCACCTGGCGATGAGAGGTCTGGTGAAAGTCTGGAATGAGGAATGAATACTCGACGAGGAGGAGGAAGAAATTTTACCTCCGCGAATCCGCGGCAGGTCTCATCATCTCCGAATTCGCTTCTGCGCAACTTTTCGGACTTGCGAGAAAGTTCGGAGGTCTGAGTAAATCGTAGAAACACCGCTGTATCACATCAGGCCACACACATCCTCTCTCACTCTCACGCTACGTATTCACCCTCTCAAGAGATGCAAGGATCGTCGAGATAGAGGGCCGAGGGATGTTATAGGAGACTTGGAAGGATGGGACATTGTGGAAGGAGTGAGAGGAGAGAAGTGAACGCAAAATTTCGTCGGAGTAGGACCGACCGGATTTGGAAATTCCGAGTAGGACCACGTGGGAAGTGCTATCTCCGAAAACGGCGAAGCGCGGTCTGCTCGGTCTGAGCTGTGATCGCGATACCGGTTTCATTTCCTCTTGTTTCAGTCTGACCGGAAGATATCTTACTATCAATGTCTGATGGAGAACGAGTGTCGTAGAAGAACGAGTTGAGGATTAGAGACTTATATGTATAATATAGTACATCCAGTCTACGAATTGTAATTTTGTAGCGAATGAAGTTCATTTACGAGGTCGAATAGAGCTTGACTGAGAAAATCAGAATCCGATAAGATAAAAAACCCTCCAACGAGATTCCGAACCGATCAAGTCCAACGTACGATGCGGCCGAAGAAGAACGACTTATCAGATAAGATAAGATAATTTTCGGCGCCGTCCAGAAGAGATCGAACTCGGGGAAGCCTGGTGAGGGGTAACGGAATTGGATCGGAGGGAGTCATGGAGATGCTATTGGAGTAGCACGTTTGTCTTCAGCGAAATCATTTGAGGCATGCGGAATTCGGGCGCAACGTCAGAATATTGTTGTAGGTTAGATTTGCATTTGGGAATATTCGGCCCCGCTCTTAAGAATGCCCCGAAGACTCAAAGAAATCCATTCCAACCCGATCTCGCGACCTTGTCCGCGGGGCTATCCATGGCGAAGAATATTGTACAGAGATTGGATTTTCGAGCACGAGCTGCAAGTCCCGGTGGCGTCCAAGTCAATAAAGTGGAGGAATATTCGGCCCCAGAGAATGAAACCGACACAGCCGAATCCAAGTCCACTCTTCCGTCGCACACATTTACCGCAGCGGTATCATCTGTCACAAACAACACCTAAAGAAAGGGTCGGGACAGCTCGAACATAGCGTTGGAAGTAATACCCAGAATGTCGGCCCGGTTATCAGTGTGAACCCGAGTTCCGGTCGCAGTTAAAAGTCAAACTTGGTCAAACTCAAACTCAAACCCAAGGCAAGCCGAGCTCGCAGCTCTCAAATATCACAGCGCCAATCGCACAAAACACCCAGCTTAGAAACTCACCCAAGACCGCAAGCCCAGATCGTTACTAACGAAACCCAAAAGTCCAGTAATCGGATGAACAACTATTTTCGCGCCGTTCGACCGATTGGACCTCCCGACGCCGAAAGAAGAGGGAAGAAGGTGAATTGAGGGATTTAATCCCAAGGCGGAAGTTGTACCAAGTTCTGGGGATCAAGACGAGATGCGAAACTGTGGATATCAAGAGGAAGTGACAGCCGAATATTGGTTGTTCGATATGAAGCTGACAGATTGGTAGCATTTTGACGTTCGACGTTTCGACTTTGACATGGAATCAAAATGCAGGCATTTGTGATTAGACGAGGATTTGATGAAGATTTGCGATCGGCTCAATAAGCGCCTCGCTTACAGTACGGATATGAGCTTCTGGGGAGTTGCCTGACTGAGAATTTGGCCGCAGAAGGGAGGAGAGAACCGAGCAGAGGGGATATTAAGTTGGAAGGCTCGAAAGTGTTGATATTCGAGACGAAAAGACTGAGTCAGATCAGGAAAGAAGACTTTGAGCCTGAGCGTTTGATGTCGATTCGTAGCACGAATTTGATCCCACGAATCGAATATCGAGGTGTTCTGACTTCTGACAGTTGGAGAAGGCGGGGTAATAATGGGAATGGAAGGACATCGGCTACGGGCTGCGATGCGATGCCGGAAGCTTGGGAGATTGGATGCCGGTGAGGAGTCTGGTGAGGAATGAGAATGGTTAAGAATGGGTCAAGCGAGTGTATGAACAAGCAAGCAGTTTGAGCCCCTCACCTGCTCAGCGCCCAGCCTTAGCATCAGCATCCATATCAGCGGGTGCATTTTTCGTACCGTCATTCGTTGTTCGGACCTCGCTCATTCCTCTCGTCTTTCACACTCACGCTCTATCGTCCTCGTCCACGTCTTCCGCTCATCTTCGCCGAGGCCAGCCTCCATCGCACTAAAGACGAACCCGTCCGAGTCCTAGAAGGCCTGTACCTCCGTCAATTGACTTCGAGTCTTCATAAATCTCACCAACTCACCATCATAACACCTTCCCTTCCCTCCACATCCACTCCAAAACCACCTCGTCGCTCCTAAAATTTAATCAACTATCAAAATGCCCCAAACCTACGCAGAAGCCTCAACCCGCCTCTACCGCGGAACACCCTGCGACTCCATAACCCTCCGGAAGAACGTCCTCGTCTTTTCCTCCTCAGAAGAGAATGGAAAAGCGCGTAGTACAAATGCCATCGTTGCGGCTAGTGATAGGGAGAGAGATGCTACTGCTCATATGTTGGAGAGTTGGTTTGCTCAGGCTGGTATGTACCTCGAGAGCTCGAGAGCTAGCTCGAGCTGGAGAGTTTTATTGAGAGATTGAAATTGAATACTGATGATTTTGGTAGATTTTGGCCTTGGGCGAAGGAATTGAGTCGGACTTCGAAATCTGACGGTCAATGAATATTCTGCAACGTTTTCCTTATTGTATTTTTCCTGTATAGCATTCTAATCTCCTCTCTCGTATTTGGGTTTATCTGTTCTGTTCTGCTCTGTACTCCTACCATAATATTATCCAAAAATCGGACTCTCGAACGAATAAAGCATCTCCGGGATCTCCGGATTCGTGTTAGTCATTACGGTACAGTCAGCTTCTCGCGCGATCGGACTCAAATCCCTTCCCCTTTGGGCCTTGGGTGCTCCTGTCGTCCGACTCCACGTGCACCGTCGACCGTCGACGACGACGACCTCATCAAGGCCTCATTATCAATGCACTTAGCTTGGCAGAGGCCGGACAACATCTCGACCGCGGCGCTGATCCACGGTAGCTCTCAAGAAAACGACGACGACTCCCTCACTCGACACAGTATTAGTACTGTACTAGTAGACGGGCAAGATCTCGCCCGGGCCCAGGTCCAAGAAAAGTCTTTCTGAAACAGCTATCGATCCTGCCAACGTTAACGACCGAACGAAAGTTTCGACTCATATGCATGGCTCAATCCTACTCTGTCGTGCTCTACATGTACGTCTGGTCTGGTCTGCTTTCCGTTTGAATTCTAGCTAGCCTTTCGCCGAACGACTCAACGACTCCTTGATCTTTAAGTCCTGACTATCTGGAAATGGAGAGCGCAAGATCTGGAGGGGGGAGGGGGGAGAGGCAGTTGGTGCGACTACGACTTCGACTACGACAAGCACCGCTACGATAATCTTCTCAGATCCAAAATCCCCTCCTTTCAAGTGGAGTGATCATCGATCGCCGAACAGTAAAACATCCTTCGGCCATTCACCCGCCATCGCTCAATCACACCGACACCGGCACTGACACTGAAAGACCCCCGCGTCTCAGCTCCAATATCCTCAACCCCCCCCCCCCCCCCCCCCCCCCCCCCCCCCCCCTGCACTCGATCCTTCAAAGGAAATTGTCTCGGCTCAGTCTTGTGCTTCGGCTGTTGTATTGGCTGGTCGAGATCGCTATGTAGCTCATGATCAAAATAATCCCATCATCCCATCATCACGACATCACCATCGCCCGATGTCTACGTCTCTAATATATTCTCATTTCGCCCTCGCGCTCTCAAGTGCACGTGTACCCTTGATATCTTGCCTCAGTTTTCGAATTACTCTCCGACTTGTCATCGACGCTATATAACATATATTCCACAGTCTATAAGAGCGCTCCAATACAGTTGCAGTGAAATATCTCGAAATGAGTGCGACAATTGCAAGCGCTGATAACCTTCGGCCTCGGACTCTCGGACTCTCGGACTCTCGGACTCAAAAACCTTCCCCTTTAGGCCTACTGTATAGGCTCGCTTTGTCGATGAACGAGCGACTCGGGACTCGGGACTAGGGAC
The DNA here is from genome assembly GCA_001632355.1 of Sistotremastrum suecicum HHB10207 ss-3. Classification (NCBI taxonomy): domain Eukaryota; kingdom Fungi; phylum Basidiomycota; class Agaricomycetes; order Sistotremastrales; family Sistotremastraceae; genus Sistotremastrum; species Sistotremastrum suecicum. Next base: position 29,941 of record KV428071.1, on the reverse strand, counting down.
TCGCGCGATCAATACCGGATCTCAAGCAGGCTTAGCACCATCGTCTTTCTAGGTAGCTACGTATAAGACAATACGAGTTCAATTAAGCTCCTGCACGAGAGGAGGGAGTCGTTGGCCAAGCAATTCCGAGATCAATTTATTGAATAGGAGAACCAAGACAGGGATTTCATTCAATTAGTATATTGCTTAATTGAAGAAGAGTCGTTGATGCCAGTGATTGACAGGACGTTCTGACGAGAAGCTTAATACAATACAAAGACGAGCCGAAAGACGAACGCGAGAGATAAAATGGATTAGCAGATCCGAGTCCGTTATCCGTGCTCCGCAGGGTGCCGCGGGAGAAGAGCATCAAAGAGATCTGCGTCCTGGATATCCCAGATACTGGATACTGGATCCCTATGATACGAAGATAGCAACAGGAACACAGTAACAAGAGTCAATAGAAAACAATAGACTTCCGGTTCGAGCAATTGATGGAGGTCACAAGACAACAAGACATCAATAGAGTACTAGTAAGGGTATTGCTAGGATTCTATGAACCTGAGACTAGGGGGTGACATGACAGGTCGAGCGTCTTGAGCTCCACCGTACAGAAGGTCTATAATTGGGGCTATTGTTTCACAGGGAGCAGGGAACAGGGAACAGCGAGGACTCGTCAATTTCGATTAATGAATCGATCAATCGATCAATCAGTCAGAGGAGACGTTGGGATGGTGGGTGGATGGGTGCTTTAGCCTTGCTGATACCGCATTCAGGGGTTGGGGACGGGACGATCGAGGGATCTGCGTTTCGGTTCGGTTCGTTGCGTTCCTTCGATGGATGAGGAAGGGAATGTATTGGTTTTTGATCGGGGGATGGGCCGTTTTCCGTCTGCGTTACGGGGTGAAAACCGTTGAGCATGGGAATCCGATGAAGAAGAGAAGAGGAGGACGGGGATGGTGCCGAGAAGAGGGATCAATCATGTAGAGGTCAGCAGAATGTATCAGAAGAAGACGGATTGGTGACACGAAGAATTTGTGGATATGGCGGCGGCCTTCGTTCGTCGTGCGATCCGCGGAATCTAATGCAATACCAAATAGCAATGACGAAGCCCCCCTCCTCGAAATCGAGAATCGAGAACCCAGACTAGACCAAGTGTATTCAATAGTGGTGTAGAGAACAGCCTAGAGAGGAGCAGAGCCTGGGAGGAGCTATGCGCTGGCAGGGGAGCAGGGGGCCTAAAGATCCAGAATATTCTCCGAGTCGACGTCGAAGAGTCGAGTTTGGGAGCTGTGGATTGAGAATTGGGGTGGAGTGGAATGTATTGTGAGATAAGGATGATGCGAGTCGTGTCTTGCTGAGTGTCGTGTCGTTATGCTGCTGAGTGACTGCGGTGAGTAAGAATGGATGCCTTAGCAGAAATGCTCACGGGATCGGCGTCGCCGAGCGTCGATTGTCAATCATGGCACGGCTTGAGTCTGAGCACAAGGATGGAATCGGATGGAACATCGCAGAGCCCGGAAGCCATCTCCAGCTCGGAATTGGATTCGAATGACCAAGAATAGTCGTCGTATGATCCAGAACATCGTGGAATCCGCACGTCACCTCAATTTCCCAAAGCTTACGTGGACCCTTTCCAATTCCCCCTCCGATCGCACCGCAGGCCGCAACCACGATCCCAAAGCACGCATCCATCACGCCAACCCCTCCACCCCTAAATCCAATATAAAGCCTCCCCCCCTCCTTCCTCCATTCCTCATCCCCCACCCACTCACCGACTCAAAGCGTATTCCAGGCTGCACACCCGCGCCGGAGAAAAGCACTCTCTCTAAACCCTTCCCCTCTCCTCCTCTCGAGTCGTTCCTCGCTCCGCGAGTTCGTCGTTGCATCCAGCTCCTGCGCTCGCCGACTCGGTCTATAAAAGGCAATTAAGCCGCCGGGTCGGCTGAGCTACGAGACCTCTTCGCTCAGCCTGCTATACGATACGATACGATACGACGTCGATCGAGAGCATCTGATTATCGCACTGTTCACCACCACACATCTGCCATACTCGACTTTTCGCCTCTTTCGCCATACCTATTCCTATCAATTGTCTTCAGCTGAAGCGGTCTTGGAGGACTGCAAGCATCGACGCGATTCTCCATCCCCTCATCCCTCATCTCTTTCTTCATCACTTCCCTCGTTCTTGTCACAGAGGTTCATGGTTAGTCTCTTCCTCCTCCAATCATCGACACACATGTTTACCACCCGTCTTCGCAGACTAACCACCCGGATTTCGACCCCATCCAAAACCGTCCCATCCATTCCATCCTATCCTCCTCGCTCCGCCTCCTCACCTCGAGTCCGACGGCGTCGATGCACCCCCTCCCTCACCTCCCCTCATACAATCACCCAAATAATCAAATCAATAATCATGTAGAATAGTGTCTTAGTGTAGCCACCGTCCAGTTCAGCCTTGCGTGTTGCTGCGGCTGTAGCGGTGGCGGTGTTGGGTTTCATCTGATGTATAGTCTATCGATTACTGTACAAGTATATCAGAAGCATTGCATTTGAAGTATCATATTTACTCATTAAATTCTTATAAACCGAGTCCATCCATTTCAATTCTATCGATGTTGCGTGATCTTAAAGTTCGGGGACATATGCTACGATTTGATGGAGTGAGGAAGTCATCAAGTCAGGAAGAAGGCATCATTAGGCATGAAGCTTGAAGAAGGTGAGGTGGATTCGGATGTGGATTGGTCAAGATGTTGTTACAGTAAGCATGAATAATGAAATGATATGGAAGAAGACGCGAGGCGAAGCAGATTTGTGGGTAAACTCATGATCACTTCCCGGCAGCATATATTATCACCTGCTCTCGTCTCGTGGTCGTAGAGGCGTAAAATGATCGCAGTAAACGAGGTATCAGTCCCTGAGAGTCCGATCGGACCACTCTCGATATTTTCTCTACAAAGTTCACTTTTTGGTTCGCGAGACGGACGTGCAAGATTTGATCGTGTGATTATAATATGTATTAAATTTATGGTAAGTTTGCTTCGTAGTGATCGTACATCGTACAGGTGCTTGGGAAAGTGCTAGAACATGACAGAGCATGATTCAATGAAGAACAGGAAGGAGGGGGGAATGTCAATTCAACGACTCCCACTCCTATGAATAAATTCGATCAGCACCATTCTACCGACACCCATCAATATTGCAAAGACTCACAAAAGTTCGCGATACAAGTATCATTAGCACCACACGTAACAGCACTCACTTCCGGCTCCAGCGTCTCACAATACGGTGTATACTATCCCCCAAACCATTAGCAACACCATATATCTATCAGAAGGGAGAAAGACCTTTTCGAATACGGGTTTATCGTCAAATAGACAAGTAACGAGGTCTGCTGCACCACTGGTGCTGGGGCCGGAAGTGGTGGTGAGACCTGCGAATGTGAGGGTGAAGAGGGATGTGAGGATGATGAGGGAGGATTTCATTATTGGTAGTTGGTGTTCGGTTGAATGAGTGAGTGAATGTAGAGGTTGGGTAATGGGTGGTGGATTAATGCGTTTAAGTTTGGAGATGAGATGTGTTGAGTTGATGGGGATCGACTCGTTGGATTAGGCTTTATTAAAGGAGACGGGAGTCAAGAGTCGATGATCGTCAAGGCTTACGAGATTAAGAGGCTTAGCATGATTTATCGTTCAGTCGTACAGTCATTTTCCCGTCGTTCCATGTCCATGCCGAGGATTATATCGATTATGAAGCAGCGCCAGAGAAGACATCACGCTCTGATATGGATCGAAGAGAGTTGACAGTCAGTCAGCTTACGTGCTGAATTTTCGGCAGGTGAGGTATTTGCGCTATCATTTTTTGCAATCGAGTCGTAGGTTGGGATATGACAAACACGGCACGATCGATAGAAATATGTCGTCGAGCGTTTATGCTGCATATCATCGCTGTATAGACCGTTCATTCGCTGGAGCTGGAGACGGTGAGAGGGTAGAAGAAATCATCAATATTGCGCAAACAATCATCAACACCGGCCCGGGCGAGTCGTGGTCGAGATCACCGAAGCATCTCGTCCATCTCCTGGTCCAGCTCTATCACAACCGCTGCCTCAAAATTTGACTCACCCGACTCCAAAATCGGAGCCTTCGTCGTTGTCGTCGGTGTCATTATTCTACTCGGTTTGTCAGTAGTCGTTGTCGTCGTGCGTAGTCAAGACTTCAGGGGCCGCAAAGAAGTGGATATGGTGTAATTGCACTATGTCAACAAGAGACGTGGCAGCCAGCCATGAGTAAAGGAATGACCGATTTGCATTGAGAGACCTCGAAGAGGAGCCGAAGTGCATTGAGTTCTTATTTTCACGTCATTTTCGATCAAGAAATCAGGTCGGTGGGGTTGGGCAGTCGAGACGAGCTGAGACGAGCTGGATTTGATAATAAGGAACGCTGATGTAGTGTAAGATCGAATGTTAACAGTGTTGACCCAGTAATTAACGCTTGTCGTTCTGCTCTGGTGCACCAGACGGCAATGACGTGGAAGCCAGGCGCACTCGGCGAATGCCGTTTCCTGGCTTCTCCTCGAGTTTCGTTCACAAATGGAGTCGAATGAAGAATCATTGAGAATGATCTCCTGCAGGAGACGAAGGCCGCGTACGAATCAATCGAAGGCTGAAATATTATAAGCAATACATTTCCAATCGTGAGTCAGATAGTGCATCCCACTAATAAATTTCCAAATTAACTTGGAAGACACGCCGCCTCACAAATTTGGAAACTGCGTTCAATGAGACATACATGCCAGCACGGACATTGGAATGTTACCATGAATGTCTGTAAGACGCAAGGCGGTAGGGAAACGTTCTTAAGTATGTCTTCACCATCAGGGAACCGTTCTCCAATCCATTCCCCCTAGCTCTCGTTCATCATGCCGAACATCACAGACGAATCATCCTCTATGGTCATGACAGAAGACGATCCAAGCGAACCGCTCATCGCGCAAGCGAAGCCAACACCAGACATCCTCGATCATCCATTATTCCACCAATTGCTCGGATTGATCCACGAGCAAAATGCCACAATGAAAGAGCAAAGAAACTTTCTAGAAGAGCAAAGAGATTTGACCAAGGAGGTCAAAAAAGCCATAGAAAATTTCGGAATCCAGGGTCGAGATGCAACACGAGGCGATACACGAGGTAAGTCGACCGTGCAGACGACTTCCGTTCTTTGAGCTTGACATTGGTTTTAGAAAATCCCGATGTCCATACAGATTCCATAGATACGACGCCTCATCAACAACCTCTGCTAGAACCCGAGGCTGAAGGGCCGACGAAGGAGACGGCAAAAAATCTAATCCACGAAACACTTCAGCAAATTAGTACAGTATTGGAATCTGTCAAAGATAGCCTTGGAAGTGTGAAGGAGACATTGATAGCACACGGCAAGAAATTCGATATTCTGACTAGGGATGCGCTCAAAGGTGGGTGGTGTTGGATTTTTCCGTGTGATGATTTGACAGCGGGTACTAGACAATCAGCCTTATGAGCAAAAGGCAATGGAGGATGAATCCACTTGTACAGCCCTGTTCGAGATGGCCACGGCGAAAACGAAAGAGGAGGTCGATGACTGGATCAAAAGGATGGACGTCTCGTTGGTTTTCGTGAGTGTCAGGATAAATTGATGGCAACATTTTCGTTAATGATGCATAGATCGCCCTGTTCTCAGCTGTGCTTACCGTGTTCCTCGTTCCTGCTACCCAGAATCTTTTCCCATCAAACAACAATAGTCCGGGAAATCCAACAGATTCTGCACCACCAGTACCGAAGACGTCTGCTCAGGACGTCTTCCTTTTGTATTTTCTTGCACTCATTCTTGCGGTCAGTCGATGATGTTGATAGACTCCCATCGGAAAGGCGATGCTTACGATCTGCTAGATTTTCCACGCTGTTCTTGCAGTTCTGGGTCGTCAGTGGATGAGCAATTTAACGAACCGACCGAAGGGATCCACCTACAGAGAGCGACTACTGCGACACTTAGAACGCGAAACGGTGGCGAAACGGTGGCTGAAGTATCTCGTTGAGTTCCTCCACTATATTCTCTTGGCGTCTATCGGACTCTTCATGATTGGACTTCTGTATCAACTCCGAAATCTTGCAGGATCTTTCGACCAAGAGCCACAGAGGCTGCTAATCGCGTGGAAAGTAGGCCTTTTGATTTCTTCACTTATGCCGGCGGCGGTTGCGGCGGCGACGATGCATTCTCTGGTTTTTGAAGTGTCGCCGTTTGGAGGGCCATTCAGTGCATTACTGCTCAAGATATTCCGCACTCTCGCAAAACCAATAGGCTGTCTCGCGGACTGGACAGGGAATTGCTTGGTCTCGTTTAGTTGTGTCGCGCTTTGCGAATGTGGTGTTTGGTCGCTGGTCCTGGTGCCGTTCATTTTGATCACTTCGGGTCTATGGCTGGTAGCTTTCATATTTGGTCGTTGGACTGGTTGGAGAAAAGAATTCAACACAGACGATCAAAAGAAGCTGGTTGGCGCATTCATGGACATCATGGCGGAATCCAGCCAGCCGGATCTCCTGGAACGTGCGGTAGGCTCATTCTCATATGTAGAATGGTTCGAGAATGGGAAGGGTACGGCAGATCAGTTGGAGAAGACGTGGAATCGACTGACGGCGACTGACACCTCGGTCCGAGTCCGCGAGACGCTCAAAGCTCGAGCTCAGCAATTTATTCCCTACGGCGCGAAAAACTGGACGAAAGTGGGCCCAGGATTGACAAAGGAGCTAATTCAGTCTTTTTCCGCATTCCAATCCTGGCCTGAAGAATTTAGAGAGCAGTTCTTGAAAACATCGTTCCGAGGAGGCAACACCGATCTGCGCGGTTTCTCCCTGCTCCCGTTCGAGGAATGTATTGCCCGCGTGTTGTGCTCGTATAACCACGAGGGGATGTTGGGATCTCGGTGGAGCATCTTTGACTTGGCGGAGAAACATTGCCTCGACCTTTTCGAAGAGGGAAAGGGCGATGACGTCACGCGAATCCTCTCCCACGTCGATCGACTCGACCTCATCAAATCTCACATTCAGTCTCCGGATGGGGTGCTCCTTTCTCTTGTCAGATTCATTGTCAGGGGTCGCAAACACGAACTTCTGCGTCGAATCAACGAATTCGTCCAAACGGTCGATGAGTCCAGACTTGGTCCTCGATCCCTCTCCCAAGTCTTTCTCGTTCTCGCTTCTCCTCCACCAACTGGCATCGATCTGTGCCCGCTCATCGACTACATCTCTCGACATCCGTACAATCTCACTTGGAAGGAGACTAGCGACACGATCATCGCCTATCTCACTTCCTTCCCCCTCTCACAATTCTCAGACTCTACTCCTGTCCGTCGATTCCTCAAGCAATGCCCTGATACAGAATTCCGCGACCAGGACGGCGATAGGTATCCCACCAGTGATGAAAATCGCTCTCGTGCCGGCGATCTGTTAGCAGGTGAGGTGTCCTCGTTTCTTCCTCTGCATTCTGTTGACCGCCTCCGCAGAACTGAATACCATCTCTTCTTCCACCGGCGCGATCGCCTCTACATCCATCCGATCAGCATCACCGTCCCACTGGGCGCCTCACGATCCGACTCCCAACACTTCCTCGCAACCAGACTCTCTCCTCTCCCCTTCCATCGACTCCATTTCCGCCGCTCCGGAGAATCTTGCCGATGACACTGTCCCTTTCGCAGATCCAAACTCTGATATGAATATTCCCATGCTCACCCTCAATCATCCTCCACCCGTTATCGCGTCGACCGAGCCTGTGTCCAATGCACCTCTCGCTCCGGATTCCCAAGCAGCCTTTGATCGATCGCCTGATTTAGAGAATGCTCATGGGGACGAGTGATTCGTGCCACGGTTCCTCCGTCCGCTCGATCGTTCTCACAAGTTTCTTAGCATATTTTGACTACCGGAATGAATCTACGGCGTAGAGTTGTGAATTACAGTAGTAGAAATTTGAGACAAAGGAGCCGTCTTAAATTCTTGAGAACGGTGGACACGACGAGAAAATATGTTGAGCAAGTTGAAGACAAAAGGCATGACAGGAGTTCGGCTGATCTGGAGGAGTCTTCACGAGATTGTAGTGCAAGACGTCGTGTCTGACATCACGAAGGAAGAGAATCTTCTGATCATCGTTGTTTGAAGTCCCGATGAGCAGCTGAGACGCGTTGGGGAGAGTATGATGCAATTCGATGAGCACACAACAGAGAAGGCTTCGAGTGTCTTCTCAGAAGAAATTCGCCGAAGAAAAATTTGAAGTGATAGAAAGTGATTTGGGATCAGGATAGCCATCGGGCTGCCAGTTCGCCGTTGATTACGGAAGCACCAGAGCGTTGTTTCAGGTCTATAAAATCCGAGTACAGAATGATCGATGCAAGTCAGTCAGCGACTGAGAACGGCTTCGAAATAAATCACGACGCACTGGTTCCAGACTTCCTGCCCACAAACACACGACTCGAAAATCGACCTCTATGCTGCTCATCTCGCATCTCTGCCATCACACGCTTGAAATCTACACTCGAGACTGGCTGTAACTGTTGATCGATTCCGCGGCTGTTTGATGCACTGAATTTTGCGGTCCTCCAATCGATCGAGTGTTGTGTCTTGGTATTTCAGAAGCTGGAGCTATTGTGGGAGATACTTGAATGCTACCGAGGTCTGTGCGAGTCCTGATCCTTAATGTCCAGCATGAATAGGGAAGCGCTAGCGGGGAGACCAGATGTGAGAGATTCCGTCGCCAGAGATTTTTTGACGATGGTGAGACACTCTTTGATCAACAGAGGGCCCATCTTTTGTCTTGAAATCGAAGTCCAGCATTGTCACGACGAGATCTCGAGGTAGATATCGTTCGACGCTTGAGCGCTTATTTTCTTCGGTTTCGAATGCTTGTTCTTCGATTCATAAGTAATTCACCCTTGGCCCGATGAGGTTACCTAAGAGAATTCATAGAAGAATCTGTGGACTTGATTGAGGGTGAGGAACAAAATCTTGGTATGGTCGTCGCGAGGATGTCGTTGATGATGGAGTTTGATTGTCTTTGTTTGTACTCGCTGGAAAATCGAGCGAGGAAATTGCATGGCAAGTGACTTGTGAGGTTTCGTGATTACTGTGGGATCATACAGATAGAACTATATCACAAATCATGGTGCATGATGCATGAGGACTCAAACTTGACAAAAATCAGGACGAAATCTGCCTCCGTAGATCACGCAAATCAGATTCGCTCCCTACATCCCCTCGACTTCTAATCTTGCTCTCAATCGTTGTTGTTTGCGGTCCGGTTCTCAGTACGAGACGTAGGTAAGCAGAATGTCGCCAGAGTCATATCACAGTAGTATCTTGATCTGCGGTGGCTCTTGCTTGCTCTTTTTTTTTTTTTTTTGGAGATACAGAAGTTGAGTGGGCCGAAGCAGAGCGTTGGATAGCCACGACATTGAATGTGTGTTCATTGTGCAGTTCGAAGACTCATGTTCGATCGAAGATATTGGAAGCGGAGCTTTTGAGGGTTTGGGATGCAGCGAGAGATAGACGAAGAAGCCCAGTTGGTGACATGACAGATGGATTTGTGCGCTTGCGAGGAGTGTTGGCTAATGAGCATGTCGGCTCGGTGTCTAAGACTATCGAGAAACATGATGTACGCACGAAAAAGAAGAGAGCTATGACGCGGCTTGAATACTGTTTAGCTCCGAAAGGAAGTCGTGAATAAAGAGGGACGAAGACTGCGATGAGAAAATCGTCGAAGAAAAGACAATAGGGGTAGGAATAGGTCTGGTCTTAACATCAGGGAATGATGTCGATGCGGACCTTTGAATCACTGAGACGTTCGAGTGCAGCTGCCAATGCGACGGATGCAGTAGAGAAGGAAAAGGTTGCTAATAAGCATGGATGAGCTATCGGAAAGAACAGACCTGTCATCACACCTTTGCTCTTTTTGAAGGCTTTCGTCGGTCCTTCCTTGTCTGTATCTTGGCCTCAATGTGAGAAGGCAATATCAGATCTTCAAGCTCTATTCGGTTCTCAAGCCGCCGATACGAAAGTAGAAATAGCATACGTCTGCACCTTCAAGAAGAGGGCATCAAAAAGGTCAACGGATGCTTCATATGCATATCCGGCGGATCTATCTATCCACGTCGTCAGTTTCGTTAATGGAAGTTACAAGAATGCACGCACCTTGAGGCCACGCACCACCGACATCCTTAGCTTTCCAAGTTGGTCATCTTCTCGCTTATGTCCGTTCTATTTCCTCCTCCGGATCGTCAAGTCTGCTCGCTTGACTACTAGGTCGTTCAGATATAAATCTTCTGCGCCTCGACGAGAAAAGCTGCCAAAAATTGAACGACAGATCACAGAATCAGCACTCGAGCGAAGCGCTTGAAATCATAAGGTGTGCGAGACTCGGGGGTTGTACTGATGGCTAGATGAAGAAGAGAGGCCAGGAGTTGAAGAGAATAAGTAGGCCGTCCTTAATGCCACATCCAATAAGCGCCGGCGAGTCGAGTTGGAGATCGGTCGATCAATAGCGCCAGAGAAACCTCATAGAGATATTGTGTCGAGTGAAAGGAGGCATGAATTGTAAATCCACGTCAACTGAGAAAGAACCCAAGGCTTTGACAGATGGATTGAGCTCCTGGCGTCGTTGAAGGCGATGAAAGAAGCGCATCGGAAAATGCCGGAGACAGGCACGACTTCACCATTCGACAGAGAAGGCAACAAAAATCGCGCTTCGGAAACTTGAAGACTGTGGTTAATTATTCGTGGGCTCCAGATGAATGAACAAATTAATTTTTACAGTTACTTGCTGCAGGCACTATTAGCAACTCTCACGGATGCTGTGTCTATCAATGAAGACACTGATATGAACGCCGCGGTGAGGAGATATCGTGAGACGGTGGTACCATGGTCGTAGTACCTGATGGACGTGCCTTCATTGGCTGCTCAAGTGCATCAACTCGAGCATCCATCTCTCAAGTACTCCCATCCCACATTCCCCTCCTTCCTCTGTGTCTCTTCTCCCTCTTCGCCAAAAGCGCAATGTCGACGCATCCTCCTCGGCCGGCCGTTGAAGATCCCCTTCTGTTGGACGATTCGACACAGCGGGATCCTGTTCCTGCGTTCACGTCAACACCGGCGCTAGATGTTCACGACACGCCGTTGTTCCATCAGTTGATCGGTATCATCCAAGAGCAGAATGCTACAGCGAAAGAGCAGCGAGATATCATGCAAGGGATGAGAAGAGCCTTGGAAATACTTGAGCAACGGAGTAGTATCAGACAGCTGCAACAAGGTATCGGTGAAAGTATTCATGAATGATTTCTGACACTCAGTGTTTCCTGACAGATATGCTCGGAGGACAATCTGGAGATACGAATGGCTTTGGGAGGACATACCAGGCCCAACGACCTCAAGATTCCACGGCAGACCAAACGGGAAATCTCCTCCGCGAAACGCTCCAGCGTTTGAAGGAAGTGATGGAGGGTGTCAAAGATACCCTAGGGAATGTGAAGGAGACGCTGATGGATCATGGGAAGAAATTCGACATCTTGACCCGAGACGCGATTAAAGGTACGAAGATCATCGAGAAATAAAAGTTTGGACGACTTGAAACCCGGCGGTAGATGATCAGCCATACGATCAGAAGGAATTGGACGACGAGTCGACGTGCACTGCGCTCTTCGAGATGGCGATGACAAAGACGAAGGAAGAAGTGGATGAGTGGATCAAAAGAATGGACGTCTCGTTGGTATTTGTGAGTACCTCGGCCAAAGATATGGAGAACTCGTTAGTGATGAGGATATAGATTGCCCTATTCTCGGCGGTGCTCACTGCTTTTGTCGTCCCAGCGACACAAAATCTATTCCCATCTTCCAATAACACTCCTGGAAACCCGACAGATGCTCCGCCCCCTCTACCAAAGGTATCCGCAGAAAATGTTTGCGTGTCATATTATTTGGCTTTGATCCTCGCGGTAACTCTCATGAATCGCTGCCATGCTGGATTACTAACCGATGATCTATCAGATATTGGACGCTGTACTATCTGTCTTGGGTCGTCAATGGATGAGTAAATTGACGAATCGGCCGGAAGGAGGAACCTACAAAGATCGGCTTTTGCGGCATCTCGAACGCGAGAGACTTGCCAAAAAATGGCTTCGTTATCTCGTTGAAGGACTCCATGTGATCCTTCTGTGGTCCATCGGGCTGTTCGTCTCTGGTCTCCTTTCTCAGCTCTGGAATCTCAGCGGATCATTCGAGAAGACCGCACCGAGATTGTTGGCAACGTGGGTCCTGGGACTGCTACTTTCCTTGAGCATCCTCGGGGTTGTCCTGGGTGCAACATTCCATGCGCTGATCTATGAAGCTTCACCTTTCGGAGGTCCGTTTAGCAGACTGATCTTCTTAGCCGCGAAGGCAATGGCTGGATCTTTCGAGCCGTGGATGGAACAAGTAGCGAAGGCGGCGAGATGGTTGGACAACATATACAAAATAAGAAGGCGGCCATTTCAGCGGATCCTTCCTTCTTTGGGAAGAGTCATTGGTGGTCCATTGTGGATGTCATCCAAGCTGGTGGACGCGTGGAGGGTTCAGCTGAACTTGAAAGATGGGGACCGGCTTCTGACGACGTACATGGATCTCATTGCAGAAGCGAGTGATCCAAAACTGTTGGAAAGAGCCGTGGCATCGTTTTCGTTTGTAGAGTGGCTCCAGAATCGAGATCAAAGTCACGAGGAGCTCGCTCAATTGAAGAAGACGTGGGATCGACTGACAGCGACGGACACATCACTGCGGGTACGGGAGACGCTTACAGCTCGAGCCAGGCAATTTGTGCCTTCTGACAGTCAGAAGCTACGGGGATCGGGAGAGAGAGTCACAAGAGAGCTGGTCCAGTTCTTCTGTGCCATTCATTCATACCCCGAAGAGTTTCGCGATTTACTATTGGAAACGGCATTCCAACGAGACAATGCCGATCTTCGTCCCCTCGCTGCTCTTCCATTTGAGGAATGCGTCGCCCGTGTGTTGTGCTCGTATAATCACAAGGGGAAGTTGGGAGATCGGGAGAGGATCTTTGACTGGGCGGAGATACATTGCTACAACCTTCTTGAAGAGGGAAAGGTCGATGACGTCACGAGGATCCTCTCCCACGTCGATCGACTCGACATCATCAAATCTTTCATTCAGTATGCAGGTTTCATCTACCCTTCTGTTGTCGAAGTAATTGTCAAGGATCACGAAGACGAAGTTCTCCGCAAAATCAATGACTTTGTGAAAGAGGTTGATCAGTTCAAGCTTGGTCTTGAGTCCCTCTCTGAAATCTTTTCTGTTCTTGCTTCTCCTCCTCCGAATGACATCGATCTTTCCCCACTCATCGACTACCTCTCTCGACATCCACACTGGTTTACTTGGGAGGAGACTAGCGACACAATCATCTCCTATCTCGATTCCTTTAATCTCTCACAAATCTCAGACTCTACTGCTGTCCGTCGATTCCTTGAGCGATGCATTGATAACGGATTCTGCGATGAGAACGGCCGTTGGTGCTCCACTAGTGTACAAACTCGCGCTCGTGCCCGCGAGCTTTTAGTAGGTGAGTTGTCCTCGTCTCTTCCTCTGCATTTTATTGACCGTAACCGCAGAACTTAATTCCCCTTCTTCTCCTCCCACCGGCGCAATCGAATCAACATACAATCAACCAGCATCGCCATCTCACTCTCCATCCAACGCACCAAGTCTCAGCAATGCCTCTCAGCCAGACCCTCTCCTTTCCCCTTCCACCGACTCCCCTTCATACATCCGACCAGCATCGCCATATTACTCTCTGTCCCGTACCCCGACTCCCGACGATACCCCACAGCTAGACCATCTTCTCCTCCCTTCTGCTGACTCGCTTCCCCCAGCTCCAGAAAATATCGAGTTCATCCCGATCCCTTTTGCAAATTCACCCTCTGGTATTCCCTTGACCACCCTCAATCATCCTCCGCCCAACAACGCGTCGTTCGAGTCTGGATCTGGTCCATCCCTCGCGCCGGTCCAAGATTCGCAGGCAGTCTTTGATCAGTCGCCAGGTCTAGAGAATGCGCACCAAGAGGACTGAATAGGGTATCAGAGGGTTCATCAATCCGCTCAAATTTTCTCACAATTTTCTCAGCATATTTCAAAAGCCGAACTAGATGTATTACTGTGAAGTTGGCGCAGAAATGTGAAATACAAGTACAGTAGTGAATTCGAGACGTAAGCGCCGTCTGATTGTACAGAGCGATAGACAGTCCGAGAGAGTAAATGTAGCGAGCGAAAGAGCAAAATTATGACATAACTTCAGTCGGATTGATAGTGAGAGCACAATGGAAGACGGCGTGCCTGAGGTCGGGAAGACGAAGAATGACTTGATCATCGTACTTTGAAGTCCCGATGAGCAGCGGAGAACGCATTGGTGAGAGTATGATGCAAGTCGATGAGCACAAAACAGAAAGGCTTCGGGTGTCTTCCCAGAAAAAAAATCGCCGAAGAAGAATTTCGTGTCAGAGAAAGTGATTTGGGATCAGAATAGCCATCTCGCTATCCGTTCGCCGTCGATTAAGAGAGTACCGAATAGTTCATTCCGGTCTATAAAAATCTGAGTGCAGAACGAAAGATGCAAGTCAGTCAGCGAATAAGAACGGCTTCGAAATAAATCAAGACGCACTAGTTGCAGGCTTCCAACCCACAAAAACACGACTCTAATATCGACCTCTTTGCTGCTCATCTCGTATCCCTGCCATCACACGCCCAAAATCCATACTCGAGCTGGCTGTAAGTTTTGATCGATTCAACGGCTGGGTGATGCACTGAATTTTGCCGCGAGTCCTCCAATCGATCGAGTGATGTAGCTTGGGATGGCAGAAGCCGGAGCCAATGCGAGAGATATTTGAGTGCTGCCGAGAACGTCGCCAGTCCTGATCGGCCTGATCACGAATACTAGGATGAATAAGAGAAGCGCTAGCCGTGTAGTTCAGACGCAGGTGTAGAAAATCCTTTGGTTGCCAGTAGGATAAGATACAGACAATATCGGACAATATTCAGACATCCTTTGACTGAAAGCTCTACCTTGAAGCCGAACTGTCGAAGTCGAGCACTGGCAGGACGAGGCCTCGAGGTCAATGCATGTCGTTCGGCCGCTCTCGGCGCTTATTTCCTTCCTCTCCGTTCTTCGTTTTTCGCTGAGACAATCGGCAGGTAGGTCCAATCAGGTATCATGAGAGATTTCATGGGATAATGTGTGAGCTTGATTGAGAGTGAGAGACAGAACCTGCTCGAGGCCGTCGTCGACGGTGTCGTTGGCGACTTGGAGGCAAATTGTTTGGCTCTGTTGATGTGCTCTGGAGATTGACGACGAAGACACGATATTGTATCGCACTCAGTTTGGGATGCATATAGGTGTTATGATTCATGGAGAATAATGTCAAGATCGACAGGGAAAATTCAAGTTCAAATTCAACACAGACTATTATCAGGAATACGTCTCGGCAGAGCACAACGGTCAAACTAGTAGATTCATGCAGTTCCCTGGAGTTCTGATCATTTTCTCGTCTTTTGTCATTTAATGGCGTGTTCATGAACGACATGAAGAGAGCCACGGAGATGCTAGGGCCAGACTAGGATGTTGACCACCCTCAGCGGCTTTTGGTCGGTCTGTGATGCCAGTGGTGCTTCCGGACGGACCGAAGGAACATTAGCCCGATACTGACGTCGGAGTAGTAGTGCAGAAATATTTTCCTTGCTCTGATGATCGAGTGACTAAGGTGATGCTTCAAAGAATTTTGGAGGTCGCCAGAGAGTGATCGAGCGTAAGATTTCTTGGCCGCATTGGCAGCCGGTGAAGCGCAAAAAGAGTCGAGAACGCCGATAAGCGGTTGAATGGCTTGACTAAGTCCTCAGTTTCGGACCATAAATACAGATTAGGCTGTCTTGGAGAATGCCTATTGTCGATCGCTGGCAGTAAAACGGTAGTCTCTTTGTTATTATCGGTATACCGGTTTTTGACGGCACGAACTCAGTATTTCAGGCATCGACGAAGACATGCTGTGGTTTCTTGTGACGAGGTGAAGCTTGGAACGATGCACAGGCAAAAGCGACTAGATATTCTCTGGTGAAAAACATGGCGGTATTGCGTTGCGAGCAGGACGAAGGTCAGTAGCTTTGAAGGGCCAAGAAGAGTGCGCAGCCGAGTAATCGGCCCCAGCCAATGGAGTTTCGACATAGAGAGGCTTGACATCGCAGATCTAAAGGATTTCGAATTAAAAGGATGATTATAGACCCATCGCGCAACTTAAGAGAGTGATATAGGGAATGTCATTCTGTTTTCAGGTCGAGTCTGAGGTGATCACCAAGGGGGGATTTTTAATCGGACGTTGACGTCGTTTACTCACAGACAACGGACGAGGCAACTGGTATAAGGACGTTTGAAGGGTGGTTTACCAGGGAGCTGTTGTGCATGCAGAGAGTCAATTCTGAAATGGCAAGGAGAAAGACGGGAGGACACACCTGTAGGAGTAGCCCACGCTCCTAACCTATCGTGACCATCACGGACCTTCACGACGATATTCTGTAAGGGTAGATTCTGTATCCAGTCATAGCTGCGGTGTTGTAAGAGCCAAGCGAGTGTCTAGGAGGCCACAATTCGCCAGGTACCTTGGATTTTGCAGATTGTAAAGGCTGGGTGCAGGGCGCTTATCATGAACGACAAGGTGGTTTAGAGCGGTCTGAATAATGAAAATCAACACAGTGGCAGAGCTCATTTTCAAAAGCTGAAACAAGAGTCAATGAAGAAATCTAGATACTAGTACTGTCAGGATACTGACGTTCAACGCACTACCGGTAGACTGAAATTGTGGCTTGAGCGTCATCCGGAAATTGTAGGGGCCGTGCCAATATTCCCGGCGTATGAGGGCAGTAGCGTCTTATAAGAGTCGTCTTGAAGCCATATGGGATCGAAACAGCGAAAAGGAAGGCATCCAGTCCGAGCACGTCGTTGCTCGTGTTTGACGATGGGAGGAAGCGTGGGAACGTCCCTCAGGCACACCGTGACGAAACCCAAGCTGAACCAAATTGTCTCTAACCGAACCTCTTCCAGATACTAGCATTCCGAGTCGAAGGACAAGGTTAGTGGCAAATCTAGATTTTATTCTGCACTCGAATAATGTCTCTGAATATTTCAGCAATTTCTTGCACGTCCGTCAAGGCACCGTTCACACGAAGGCTGTGCCGCTCAGACAAGACGCTCGACGGAAAAAAATGCTATTGGTCGAAGAATCCAGACCATGAGGCAATGGTAACATAGTGGCTTCATCTCGTCCTTCATAATACTCACAGTGACTAGGTAGCGACACGTCCTCCTGAAGCCTGTCTCCCATCACTCCTGCCCGTGCTTGTTTCTCGTGCTCGTTCGCAATGTCGAGTCCTTCAAAACCTCCTGATCCAAATATTCCGTTCACCTCCCTTCTACCGTCCAACTCTCAAGCATCCAGTCTGGTGAACACCGCTGATTTCTTCGACACGCCGATCTTCAACCGGCTTCTAAGGTTGATCGAGGAGCAAAATGCGACATCGAGAGCACAACAAGAGGCTCTCGGAGAGCTGAGAACAGCGTTGGAAGAGCAAACTTTCATAGCCAAGAAGCAAAGGGAAGCGCTGGAGGAACAAACGGAGGTCATGAAGGATATGAAGAGGGCATTGGAAGACCATACGATATCGACGGCACGAGGCAGCTCGGATGGTCAGTACGATGTTGCGTCATCTTTCTCGGCGATTAACATGAAGGGTTTAGATATGAAACTTGATCTTGACGATGACATGAGCTCGACGAAACCGAAAGCTAGAGACCCTATATCCCCATCCCCTAGTCTACCGCCACCCCCCACGCATCAAATGCCGGAATCGGGAGACGCTGGTCACAATCGCACAATAACACCGAGCTCAGACGTTGATGGTCTTCCAGATAATCGAAACGAGAAACCTGGAGAACAAATAGGCGCCAATATCGTGAACGACACGACCGCAGAGGAAGGAATAGAGACAGCGGCGGGGCCTCCAAGTAATCCTATCCACCACACTCTTCTACGATTGAGCCATACGATGGAAACCGTGAAGGATATTTTGATTACACATGGCGAGAAATACGATACTCTTTTGCCATTGAGCAAGACCATGGAGACTGTGAAGGAGACCTTGATTGCGCATGGCAAGAAATTTGACATCTTGACACGAGACGCTGAGAAAGGTACGTGGTATATTATATCTTGGAAGACAAGTTGACGGTGGACGTTAGATGATAAGCCATACGATCTGAAAGCTATAGACGATGAATCGACATGTACGGCTTTATTTGAGATCGCGATGACGAAAACAAAGGAGGAAGTTGACGAATGGATAAAACGAATGGACGTGTCACTGGTCTTCGTAAGTCCCAATTTCATCAGACAAGCAAATAAAAATATTCACACAAAGCCAGATCGCATTGTTCTCAGCCGTACTCACCGCATTCCTTGTCCCGGCCGTCCAAGCTCTCTCTCCATCTTCTAGCAATTCCGGTGGCACAACGGATACTCCACCTCCTCTGCCAGATGTATCAGCACAGAATGTCTGTGTTTTATTCTATCTGGCACTTATTTTGTCGGTACGTCAGTCTACTCGGTTCAAACGATATCCGGTCCTCAAATACCCTCAGATTCTCGATGCCGTGCTATCTGTGCTTGGCCGTCAATGGATGAGTAAACTCACCAACAGGCCTGAGGGAAGCACGTACAGAGAACGGCTTTTACGACACCTTGAACGCGAGAGACTGGCCAAGCGATGGCTTAGGTATCTCGTGGAAGGGTTGCACGTTATCCTACTATGGTCGATCGGTCTATTCGTAACCGGACTGCTTTATCAGCTTTGGAATCTCGGCGTCTCGTTTGAAGAACACGCACCGAGATTATTGGCCACGTGGGGACTGGGCATCATCCTTTCCCTGAGCATCCTCGGAACAGTGATGTCAGCGACGATGCACGCATTACTCTACGAAGTATCACCGTTCGGAGGACCGTTCAGCAAGCTCCTTCTGAAGATCATCAAGGCGTTAAGCAAACTCTTTCATATAGTGACGGACCCGCTGACGAATTTGATCGGGTGGTTATATGAATGTATCAGTTGGATCCCCTGGCACGTCATAATATCCGTGCTGGTACTTCTGACGATGGTCCCCCTGTGGTTGTCGTATTACCTGATTGAGGAGTGGAGAGTGAACTTTGATACCAAAAATAAAGAGAAGCTGGTTGGCGCTTTCATGGACTTGATAGCGGAAGCGAGCGATCCAAAGCTGTTGGAACGAGCGGTAGCGTCATTCTCATATGTAGAATGGTTCGAGAATGGCGAGGGAACGGCAGATCAATTGGAGAAGACGTGGAACCGATTGACGGCGACGGACACTTCAATCAGGGTCCGGGAGACGCTCAGAGCGCGGATGACTCAGTTTGTCAAGGATCAGAACGAAAAATCAAAGGAGATCACTCAGGAACAGATTGAAGTCCTTGTCCGTGTCTGTCCTTTGGTCGATCGATTCACCGCTGAGGTATACTACGCGTCATGCGGAGCAGACAACACAGATCTGCGCGGCCTCTCTCTTCTCCCATTCGAGGAATGCGTTGCCCGAGTTCTGTGCTCGTATAATCACAAAGGAAAACTGGGAGATCGGAAGAGGATCTTTGACTTGGCGGAGAGACATTGCCACAACCTTCTTGAAGAGGCAAAGATCGATGACGTCATGCGGATCCTCTCCCACGTCGATCGACTCGACCTCATCACATCTTACATTCAGTATCCACATGCCATCTACTACACTTCTGTTGTCGAATTCATTGCCAAAGATTGCAAACACGAGATTCTACGCAGGATCAACGAATTCGTCAAAACTGTCGATCAGTCCAGACTTGGTCCTCTCTCCTTCTCCCAAGTCTTTCTCGCTCTCGCTTCTCCTCCTCCGACTGACATCGATCTCTCCCCCCTCATTGACTACTTCTCTCGACATCCACACCACCGCACTTGGATTGAGACTAGCGACACGATCATCCGCTATCTCACTTCCTTCGACCTCTCACAATTCTCCGACTCTACTACTGTCCATCGATTCCTCAGTCGAGGCCTCGATAACGAAGTCCTCAGTGAGGACGGCTATTGGCCCATCTTCTATGATGAGCCTCGCGCTCGCGCTCGCGATCTTTTGACAGGTAAGTCATCCTCGTCTCTGCCTCTGCATTCTATTGACCGTCCCCGCAGAACTCAATTCCCTCTCTTCTCCTCCCGCCGGCGCGATCGCCTCTGCATCCATCCGATCAGCATCACCGTCCCACCGGGCGCCTCACGATCGGACTCCCAACCCTTCCTCTCAGCCAGACTCTCTCCTCTCCCCTTCCATCGACTCCATTTCCGCCGCTCCGGAGAATCTTGCCGATGACACTGTCCCTTTCGCAGATCCAGACTCTGATATGAATATTCCCATGCTCACCCTCAATCATCCTCCACTCGTTATCGCGTCGACCGAGCCTGTGTCCGATGCATCCCTCGCTCCGGATTCGCAGGCAGCCTTTGATCGGTCGCCTGCTTTAGAGAATGCCCATAAAGAGGAGTGATTGGTGCCACGGTTCATCCATCCGCTCGAATATTCTCACAATTCTCTCTGAATATTCCGAATACCGGAATGAATCTAGTTTTGTGGATTCGGCGCAGAGTTGTGAAATACAGTAGTATCAATTCAACACAAACGAGCCATCTTTGGATCTTGAGAGCGATGGACGAGTCAAGAATAGTGTATTTAGCCAATGGAAGACAGAGAGCAAGGCAAAAGTTCTGCCGATTTTAAAGAGTCCTTGCGAGATTGTACTGCAAGATGTGATGCCTGAGATCGCGAAGAAAGAGTCTTTTAATCGTCGTACTTTGAGGTCCCGTTGAGCAGCTGAAGATGAATTTTTGATGAGCATGACACAAAAAGGGCTTGGATATCTTCTCAAGAACGGTTTCCGCCAACGAAGAATTTCGTGTCATAGAAAGTGATCCGGAATCAGAAATCCAGACTAGCTATCGGGATGTCAGTCCGCCTTTGACTACGAGAGTACCGGAACGTTAATTCAGGTCCATAAGAGCTGACAACAGAATAATAGGTGCAAGTCAGTCAGCGATCGAGACCGGCTTCGAAATAACTCAGAACGCACTAATTCCAACCCACAAAAACACGACTCTAAGAACGACCTCTTTGCTGCTCATCGGACTCGCATCCCTGCCACCACATGCCCAAAATCCACACTCGAGGCTGGCTACAACTTTTGATCGATTCATTGGTTGTTCGATGCACTGAATTTTGCCGCGAGTCCTCTAATCGATCGATTGATGTGGCGTCGTATTTCAGTGGCTGGAGCCTTTTACAGAAGTTTCTGGATGCCAACGAGCACTGTGCGAGGCCTGATTCTCGAGATGCAGCAAGAGTTCAAGAGTAGTGGAGTTTCCGACGGGCGAATTCAGATGTCAGAGGAGAGAAAGGTTTTGATTACCACTGGAGAAAAAGCCAAGAAATTTCGGACAATGTTCAAACATTCTTCAGTCCAAAACAGTCTCTATCTTGCAATTGAAGTCTAGCCTTGTCAAAACGAGATCTGGAGCTCGATGTCGTCCAGCCGCTCTCGGCGCTTATTTTCTTCAGTCTCTGACGATTGTTCTTCGCTTCATAAGCAAGTCCAGGTTTGGTCGAGTGAGTTGAGCTGAGATGAGCGATAGAAGAATTTGTAAGCTTAATTGATGTTGAGACACAGAATCTGGTTGAGGCAGTCGTCGAGGACGTCGTTGGCGGCGAGGGAGCTTGTTTGTTGTTGTTGATGTTCTCTGGAAAATCGAGCGATGGAGAGGGAATTGCATCGCCACTGATTCGCCAGTACTACTTTGAGAGGTGTCGCGGTCGGTATATGATTTTACGAACACAGTGAGTTCACAATCAGGCAGGAAGATCAAAGTTAAAATTCATCAAAAAGATATCATCAAGATACACATCCTCAGACTCATACTCTCGACTCTCGACCGTGCGATCATGCTTTCTCGTTCAACAACGTGTAGCCGGAATAGTCCTTCGATGTTAGGGTGCCTTCCCGCAGCGACTTTTGGTCTTTCTTCGACGGTACGGACGATGAGAGGGCCGAAGCAGTAACTCCACCATGGACGAACGCATACGAGTCCATAACGACCAGGGTGATAGAGCACGATTATTTTGACCTGATCAAGAGTGACTGAAGCGATTCTGCAGACTATTATTCAAAAGTTGACAGAATATTTGACGAAACGATCTCTTGGTGGATTTGAATAGCATCAGAGCACAGAAGGGTTGGAGAGCCGCCAGTATATGAGACGGCTTTGAATGTCGTGTATGCCTCGACCAGACTCTTAGCTTCCGCTTTCGTCAGATGTAGAGCTACGTCTTCCACGCGCGCGCGAGAATTTTGACGAAGATGACGGACGGAAGGGCACTGTATCAAGCTCTTCACGGAATTGTTATCGCAAGACAGGTGAACAACTCTTTTTTGGCAGTTACCAACCAGATGATCTGTCGTTGGCGTGAGCTGATTATGCTTCGGCGAAGACGTTGCACGGTACCTTGCTTTTATATCGCTTCAAAGCTTGTGAGAACTCAAGTAAGCGGAATCAGGCGGTAAGGGGAAAGAAAACGCAGGCGTGATATCGCAATCTTGCAGGCAGACGGAAACTTGAGGTGAACCAGGCGAGCGCTGTTGGGCGCTTATCAGACACGGCGGAACCAGGGTGCAGCCACAGCGGAGAAGTTGGCAGTTCAGAGGTCAAGGTCCTAGCCAAAAGCTTGATTAAACAGGTTGGAGCGTGCGCAAAATTCCTGACGATAACTTAAATATTTTGCCGTCGGCGTTGACTGCCAGGCCTGAAAGTGCCGTCTTGCGTCCTGAAGATGTGCGATAATAGGGATGGCAAACGGATCCAACAGACGTGGCTTCGCGCATGCTGTTGGGGACGTGTTAAATCAGAATTACAGAGAAAAGAAAAGAAGAACGGGACGCACCTGCCAGTAGACCGAACTCCATCCCTGGGCTATCACGGCATCCACGACTGACATCCATTCCGATTTCATTCCCGTCTATCTCTTCTCGGCTCATTAATGCCATATGACATCCAAGAGCTCGAGGCGATATCCCCTCCATGAGGATGGTGCGGCTGTGCGGCTGGTGCGACGGGATAGGACGTGTATAGGGAACAAGACGAGATTTTGGTTCGAAGCGATGTGCGATCTTCAGACTAAGATTGATTTGATATGATCAAGAGACAAAAAGAACTGAAGTCTTCCCAGAAATCTGCCACATCGACTCTCGACCAGCCTGCAGGTGGCGGACGCTCAACGTCATCCGAGAGTTGTCGAAGCCATGCCAGTCTCTTCGACGCCCAGTAAGTGGATAACCCTCTTTGATGCCAATCCGGAACAAGATCGCTTAAAGGAACCACGAAACGGCAGAGCATCCAGCCTACGGACGTTGCTGATACTGAAGAACGACGAGCAGAAGCGCGGGAACATCTCAGGCACGCGCTTCGACGGAAGCAAAATCTTGCCAACTGAATCCTCTTGGAATTTTTGAGAAAAGGTGCGTTTCGACTCAGAAATGACATTCTGTACCCATCTGTTAGCTCTTTTCGATATTTCAGAGATTTATGGCACGTTGAGGCACGGTTCACACGAAGGCTGTGCCCGTCAGACCAGACGCTCGACGAAACAAGATGCTATTGGCTCAAGAACCAGGTACATAAGGTAGTAGTACCATGGTTCATTCACCCAGGTCTTCATATACCTCGATGCACGCATCAAATACCCTCCTCCCTTGCCCTCCTCTTCGCCCTCATCTGCCGCCATCCCCATAAGCTAGCCCCCTCCATCCAACCTCTTCGTGTCTCTACCAATGTCGATGCCACCAGAGCCCCCAGATCCACCTAGCCTGTCGTCCAACTCACCTATCTCTTCCTCGAAAGCGCTGGCGTCGCCGTCAGCGCCCATCATAGATCTTCTGGACACCCCGCTTTTTAATCGCTTGATTGGCTTGATCGAAGAGCTCAGCTTCACTGTGAAGGAGCAGAGAATCGCGTTGCAAGAGCAAAATGCCCTAGCGACGAAGCAGAGGGAAGTGCTGGAAGAGCAAACAAATGTGATGAAGGATATGAGGCGGGCACTGGTAGACCACAAAAAATCCACGGCACGAGATACTTTGGACGGTCAGTAAATATCGCATCACGTTTCACAATGACTAACGTAAAGTGTCTAGATAATAAGCTTGATTTTGAACATGACAGGAGTTCAACGAAATCTAAACCTGCAGCCCCGACATCCCCATCCCATAATCTACCGTCACCCTCCATTCATCAAATGATAAAATCCGCGGAGGGTGATCACACCCTCACGATAACACCAATCCCAGACGTCGACGGTTTTCCAATAAATCGAACCGAGAGAGCTGGAGAACAAATAGGCGCCGGGATCGTGGGCGAATCGACCGCAGAAGAAGGCATGGAGACAACTACAAAGCCTCCTAGTAATCCTATTCACGACACTCTCGTGCTATTGAGCAAAACCATGGAAACTGTGAAGGAGACCCTGATCGAGCACGGCAGGAAATTTGACATACTGACACGAGACGCTATAAAAGGTACGCGTTGTCAGATAACCACTGAGCTTCGAAAGCTTCAATTGACAGTCGGTGTCAGATGATCAGCCATACGAGCTGAAGGCACCGGACGACGAATCGACTTGTACCGCACTCTTTGAGATGGCTATGACAAAGACGAAGGAAGAAGTGGATGAATGGATCAAGAGAATGGATGTTTCTCTTGTCTTCGTATGGCGTTTTCCTAACAGAAGCAATGCATTGAGGCATCTCAAATCTCCATACACAGATCGCATTGTTCTCGGCCGTGCTCACCGCGTTTGTTGTGCCTGCCAACCAAAACCTCTTCCCTTCGTCCAATAATTCACCTGGCAATCCAACCGATTCCCCGCCTCCTGTTCCGAAGACGTCCGCTCAGGACGTCTGCATTTTGTATTATCTAGCACTGATTCTGGCCGTGAGTAAATTTAAAACTTTGATCAGCAAGGGTGATACTCACCAAAACATAGATCTTAAATGCCGTTCTCTCCGTGCTTGGGCGTCAATGGATGAGCAAGTTGACTGCCAAACCAGTTGGTAATACTTACAGAGAACGGCTACTCCGTCATATCGCTCGTGAAGCTTTGGCTAAACGCTGGCTCGGCTACCTCGTCGAAGGACTTCACATCTTGCTACTGTGGTCTATCGGCCTCTTCATGACCGGCCTGCTCTATCAGATTCTGAACCTCAGTGGATCATTCGAGAGAAGTACACCGAGGATCTTCGCAGCATGGGTCCTTGGCATCATCCTCTCCAGTAGTATCATGGTTGTGGTCCTGGCCGCAACAACACACGCGCTAGTATATGAAGTGTCACCGTTCGGAGGGCCATTCAGCAAAGTGCTCTTCAAGTCCGCAAGAGTCCTGAGCGTCTCTTTCGACTGGTTGGAATACAAAGTGGACAAGATAGCGGCGTGGCTGGATCGCCGAATCAAAAGTATCCCGTTTTATCGAATACTCCCTGCTGGTTGCAAGATCATTGCTTGGCCGTTGTGGCTGTGTGCATTGCTGGTCGATGATTGGAGGATCGACTTGGACCAGGGTGATCGAGAGAAACTTGTCGGCGCGTTTATGGATTTGATTGCGGAAGCGAGCGATCCTAAACTATTGGAACGAGCGGTAGGGTCATTCTCGTATGTAGAATGGTTCAAGAATGGGAAGGGAACGGCAGATCAATTGGAGAAGACGTGGAATCGACTGAGGGCGACAGATACCTCCGTCCGAGTGCGTGAGACGCTCAGAGCACGAATGACTCAGTTTGTCAAATATCATCACGAACAATCAAAGGAGATCACTCAGAAGGCGATGAGAGTCCTTGCCAACGTCTGTCCTATAGCCGAGCGATTCAATGCTGAGGTCTACTCCGCGTCATTCGGAGCAGACAACGCCGATCTGCGCGGTCTCTCTCTTCTCCCATTTGAGGAATGCATCGCTCGAGTGTTGTGCTCGTATAACCACGAGGAGAAGTTGGGAGATCGGGAGAGGATCTTTAACTTGGCGGAGAAACAATGCAGCACCCTTATTCGGGAGGGAAACGTCGATGACGTCACGCGGATCCTCTCCTACGTCGATCGACTCGACATCATCAAATCTTACATTCAGCATCTAAATGGCGTGGACCGTTCTCTTGTTGAATTCATTGTCAAAGATCACGAGCACGAAATTCTCCACGGAATCAATAAATTCTTGAGGACGGTCGATCAGTCCAGACTCAATCCTCGATCCCTCGTCCGTGTCTTTCTTGTTCTCGCTTCTCCTCCTCCGACTGACATCGATCTGTCCCCGCTCATCGACTATCTCTCTCGACATCCACACTATTACACTTGGAGGGAGACTAGCGACACGATTATTGCCTATCTCGATTCCTTCGACCTCTCACAATTCTCAGACTCTACTGCTGTCCGTCGATCCCTCCAGCAATGCGTTAATACACAATTGCGCGATGAGGACGGCTATCGGTGTTTCACCAGTGATGAAACTCGCGATCGTGCCCGCGAGCTGTTAGCTGGTGAGTCATCCTCGTCTTTTCCTCTGCATTCTATTGACCGTGACGGCAGAACTCAATTCTTTCCCTTCTCTTCCGACCGGCGCGATCGCCTCTACATCCATTCAACCAGGAGCATCATCTCACTCTCTGTCCCGTACCCCGACTCCTGACGATTCCCCAGAGCTAGACCATCTTCTCCTCCCTTATGCTGACTCGCTTCCCCCAGCTCCAGAAAATATCGAGTTCAACTCGGTCCCTTTTGCAAATCCACCCTCTGATATTCCCTTGACCCCCCTCAATCATCCTCCGCCGACTCTACCGTCGTCCGAGTCTACATCTAATCCATCCCTCTCGCCGGTCCAACATTCGCAGGCAGTCTTTGAGCAGTCGCCAGCTCTAGAGAATGCGCAGAAAAAGGACTAAGTGGTGTCCAGATCGGTTTATCAATTGGCTGAGATATTCTTACATCTTTCTGAGCATATTTCAAATGTCGAAATGAATGTATTGTCGTGGAGTGGGCGCAGATCTGTGAGATACAGTGGTAAATTTGAGACGAATGCACCGTCTTCAAGTATTGAGAGCGATGGACATTACAAGATAATAAATGCAACGAGCGGAAGACAGAGAATATAACAAAAGTGCAACCGATTTGGTAATGAAATCGTAGTGGAAGACCTTGTGCCTGAGGTCGGAAATACGAAGAATGACTTGATCATCGTACTTTGAAGTCCCGATGAGCAGCTGAGAACGCATTGGTGAGAGTATGATGCAAGTTGAAGAGCACACAACAGAGAGACTCCGAGTGTCTTCCAAGAAAAAAAATCGCCGAAGAAGAATTTCGTGACCTAAAAACTGATTCGGGATCAGAATAGCTATCGCACTGTCCGTTAGCCGTTGATTACGAGATCACTGGAGCGTTGATTCAGACCTGCAGGTCCATATGAGCTGACTACAGAACGAAAAATGCAAGTCAATCAACGATTGAAAACGACTTCGAAATAAATCAAGACGCACCAATTCCAGCCCACAAAAACACGACTCTAAAATCAACCTCTTTGCTGCTCATCTCGCATCCTGCCATCGCACGCGCAAAATCCACAATCGAGCTGGCTGTAAGTTTTGATCGATTCAACGGCTGGGTGATGCACCGAATTTTGCGTGAGTTTTCCGATCGATCGAGTGATGTGGCGTGTCGTGGTATTTCAGAAGTTGGAGCTATTGTGAGAGATCCTTGGATGCCACCAGGATCTGCGCGAGTCCTGATCCTGAATATCCAGGACGGATACGAAAAAAGCTGGCTGGGGTTCAAATGTGAGCCGAGAGAAAGCTTTGATCGCCAGAGAATATTCAGGGTAAATTGTCGAGGATGGTCAAACACACTTTGAGCAAGAAAGGCTTTATCATTTATCTTGAGGTTGAAGTCCAGCACAGTCACGACGAGGTCTCGAGATCTCGATGTCGATGTCGTTCGACGCACGAGCGCTTATTTCTTCGGTCTTGGGTGTCATTTCTTCTCTCCATGACACAGCGGGCACGAACCAATATCCGCAATGAGAATATGTTGATTATACCCTGAATACGTGATTTATTTCCTCGGAATTGTTTCAGGGATAATCCCTTGGGTGAATAAGAAAATCAATCAATGATGCCTCCCTGATTGTAGACCGAAAAATGATGAAATATTGTTAATGATTAGTCAGCATACTATCAGTGATTTTGACAATACTCTGATTATATGCTGATTGTATGTCAATCACTGATTGTACGCTGACTGATTGGTGAGGAATTTTTGACATCTTTCAGCGTGCTATCAGTGAGGCATCAGTGATGCTTTTTCTTATCCCCTCATGGTATTATCACTGAGAATAGTCCGACAAAATTAATTACGTATTCAGAGTATAATCAACATATTATCATTGCGAATATTGGTCCGTGCCCGCTGTGTGATCCACAGGTGCGTCCAACGAGCTGATATGACAGAATTGGGAGAGAAGATTTTGAACTTGATTGATGTTGAGAGACAGGATCTGGTTGAGACCGTCGTCGATGACGATGTCAGGCAGCTTGTTTGGCTTTGTTGGTGCACTCTGGTATAATAAATCGAGCGATGGAGAGAAAATATCCTTCGCAAGAAGTTTGAGAGATGTTGTGGTTGGTATACGATCGGCATAACACAAGCAAGGATATCACAACCGACTAAGGAAAATTCAAGTCCGCAGTCACCAAAAATCATCCTCGAAAAATTATGTCTCCGTATCCAACATGAATTGGATACAAACCGTGCTAACCCTCAACTCTCGATCTAGCTCTCAATCTTTGCTGTTTAGCTTTCCAGTCCAAGAGCATCAGGAACGTACTCGGCTTGTCGCCAGAGTTGTATCACAGCATTATCTTGAATCTGGGGTGGCTCTTGGTCTTTCTTCGAAGATACAGACGATGAGGGAGCCGAATCAGTCAAGTCCATCACTGAATGAATTCACATGAGTCCCATAATGACCGGGGCGATAGAGAAGGAATACTTGGATTTGATGAAGAATGGTTGAGGCGACGCTGCAGAGAAAGACTCAAGTTGACAGAATATTCGACGAAACAATTTCTTGGCCGCTTTGGATAGGGACCAAGCACTGAATGGCGGCAAGGCCATCAAAATATCAGAAAGCCTAGAATGTCGTAATATCTCGAGCAAACTTCAAGCTTCCGCTTCCGTTACATGTCAAGGTCAGTCCAGATACGTGCAGGCCAGATTTCCGATTAAGATCGCGGACGGACGGTTATTTTATGGAGTTCTTCCAGGTTGTCTATCGCAAGACACCAGAACAACGCTTTTGACAGTTACCGAGCGGATGATCCACCGACGGTTTGGTTTCGAGGTGGTAAGATGAGGACATCGTAAGGCATCTTGATGTCCTGTCGTTCAAAGATCTCTGAGAACGCGTTGAGGCTAGTGTTCTGAGGTCCAGTCACGACTGGACTTTTGACCCCCGGAGGGTGCGACTGGCAACTGCCGGTCCGGTTGCCGTCCAAAATTTTGTGTGACTGGCAACTGCGACTGCGGTTGCGGTCCGGTGACCGGTCACGGCTGCGACCAGTTGCGCAACCAGTCATGGCCAGTTTTTCCAGTCACAACTGGCCTTTTATCAATATTTTAATCATTATTATATTATATATCCTGTATATACACCTCATATGATGTGGTACATGCATATACTTCAGAAAAAATTAGCTGCTATTTC